>CM062815.1:537222238-537390018 GCA_031772625.1 Pinus tabuliformis | reverse complement strand
TCCACAAGAATCCCAAAGATGACTGCAAAACCCTGGTCTTCCTTAGCCAAAAATGCAGAGATACAAGTGAAATATACAATGATAGCTCTTCCCTCAAGGAGTCCAACCATGGAAAATGAGCATGAAAGTACATAATATAGATGATCTAACCTCTTTCCTGCCTCCATGGGTCGATCTCACTATCCTAGGAGTTGTTTGACACAACTTTAAACTAAGCACTACAAAATAGGCAGTCAAAACAACTAGCCTCTAAAAACTTGGAAACCAGTTCATACAGTCAATTTTACCCTTTTACATGAGAGAAACTTCTAGAAGAGTAAAACAAGGGTAAAAGTATCAAAAAGTGCCACAATTACAGTCAAAAGGACCACCATCGACCTCAAAAGTCAAACTGGAGCTAAACTTCAAATTCTGGGCTGAACTGGTCAAATCTGGCACAAATTTCTAACGGGTCGCGGACATCCTCCTCAACGGGTCGCGCACTTTGGAGCCCTGTTTGGAGTCCTTCCCGTGTCAGAATGAGGTACAGAATAGCTCGTTGGAAGGTCTCTGAGTCTACTTTCCAACCCAACTAGAATTTTTGGATTTGGAGGTAATTTGCCCAGTAAAAAGTAAATTCTCCAAGACTACTTCTGCAGCTCAAAAAAGGGGCAGAAAGTCACAAATTTGGATGTATTTTGACCTTTTGGAGGCCCAAAACTTATGAAAACTCAAATCCATCCATAGACATGTGTAACTTTGCATGAAAAATCCAGCAATGCTGAGTTTTCGCAAAACGAAGCTACGATGACAAAGGGTCTCACCGGGGGTGAGACCCGTTGAGAAGAAAAAACCTGTAAATTTCCCAAAAATGTCAAAAATGAGCCAAAAACTTCCAAAAATTTTGTGCTTGGTGCTGTGAAGAGGCTAGTGGGTGTCATTATGAGTGAGAGAAGCGTTGGCCAAGATGCAGAGGGGGTTGGTCTTCTTCTTCCTCTTAAGAGCCTCGGTCAACCTTCTTTGGAACATTTTCATCTTTGCTGCCTTACAAACGTGCATCCTAGCCCAATAGTGGTTTTTCATGTTCCTTAGCAGCTTTTTCTCTTGGTTGGCCTTAGCCAATAGCCTCTCCAAGTGGGCATTCTTGAATAAGCAATGACTCCCGGTCAACAGGCAATGGGTCACCGGGCCTCCTACGGTTTAGGACTCGGTCACTACGAATCCTCCAAGTCTCATCAAGTGCCTTCCTCCTCCCAGCTGTGTGTTCCACTGCTCTAGATATGTGATGGTCCATTGGGCACCCTCAAGTCTCCACTACAAAATATCATTCTCGGCCCTGAGCTGCTGAATGATCTTCTTTGCCTCTTGGCTAGGAGAACTGACCTCAAGATCAATCACTGAATCCTCATGAACCATGGGCTCTTTGCCCTCTGCAATACCTGTGCTGGCGAAGAAAACGAGGCCCCTTCCACCTGCTGTGGAGATAACACTCGCTGCTCTGAAGATGAAGGCGAGACCCCTTCCACCCGCTGTGGAGATAATACTCGCCTAGCTGCTGCAAATAAGGCCCTTGGGCCTTTCTGATAGGTGACTATAGGAGTGGAGCGACATGTCGGGTGATGGGAGCATCAGGTGCTGAGATGGTCCTCCCTCCTCATGAATAGCCTCCTGATGTGGCTGAGGTGGCACTGTGAAAAACTCACGGGAGATGAACTCCTCCCATGAGATGCCCTGCTGAGTCAACTGATGAGAGACTATAAGCTGGATCAAACCATAGTGACAAAGGCTCCTGTACTGCTGGGCCGGGGTCTTCCTCTGCAACATGGGCACCATCCTCTGAATGTTCTGAAACAGGAAGACGGGAGGTTCATCATCCTCACCGGGTGAAATGCATCAACAGGCGAATGTGATATGAATACACCTGTGAAAATCTGCCCTCACATGTAAAATAATGCATGATAAGTCTCATGAGGGGGGCATACTCACTCCGAAGAAATCTGAATGGGAAAACACCCGTCAACAGTCTCACAAATGATGGCCGACATAAGGCTCAAAGTGAACAAAATCAAGTAATCTGCGCTTAGGCCACACCTCACCCACATTTGGTATACCTGTAGCCTCTGAGATCACCTCGGGTGTCAATATGAAATTCACCCCTGCAAGAGTGACATGTCCATCATGGAGGTGTAAGACAAACAAGCGGGCCAACTCTCTATGATGCTGAATCTGAGAGAGCCTCTCACAAAACTGATAGCATGACATGTACTGGAAACAATTCAGTGCCAAAGGACAAGCCTGTAACTCTGCCAATGAAGTAGGCTCCTCCCTCTTATGGTGACCTCCCTTACCCCCTCTACGAGGCCTCCTCTGTTCCTCAATCTCTGTAGATGATGAATGGTCATCACCTTGCTCATAAGTCTCGGTATCTGACATGGTTTTGGAGCAAGGTGGGCAAACTGAAGGACAAATTGAACTGCTGCCTCTGCCTGCAAAAGTACTGAACTCTATGCTGTTTCAAGGGGAAAAAACATGAGGGGAATGTTAGGGGAGGGAACTTCTTAACAAGGAATGGGAATATATGAAAATAACAGGGAATTTTCAAGGGAAACTTTACAAATTGTCATGCATATAGGAACACATTTTAACATTGGGAAATCATTTGCAAAGAACATCTCATATGGGACAAAAACATGTATGATAATGAACATGGAAGGGGCATACATGTATCAATAGGGACATAGGGACACCATACACCAAATTTGCTTATAGGAGTTCATGTGTGTCATAAGGCAAATTTTGCTCTTTTTGTTCTTAAGGAGTACATGCACATTGTTTTCACATAGAGGGAAGGTTTTCATGTACAAGGGGATGTCAAGGGTATATAGGGGTTATGTACATGCCTCTAGATATACAACAACATTTATTTTCACATGACTCTTTCTTTATTTACAAATGTATCTTTTCTTTTTGTTTTATTTTTTGCATGTGTATGGTAGAGGGAATTAGGGTTTTGTGTGCTTGTGGAGGGGTAGGGTTTATAGCTTAGGGATGGGGAAAAAGTCAACATTTTATGTACAAATAGTATGGGACAGAGATGCAAGCATGACTATGAATGAAAGAGGAAAAGAGGGAAGGGACCAAATGGGACAAAAACACTTGAAACAGTCACAAAACCCTAGCATTTTACAAACATTAGCAAGCAGCCATATTAATCCATTCATTTGCAAATTTAGAAGATGAAATCATAGCATACATCCTTATTTTCACCACCAATATCAACAACCATGCATTAAGAGCCTACCTCGACCGATTGAGCAAATTTGAAGTGGAATGAAGGAATTTGATTGAAGTTTTGGTGGCAGACAGTTGAACGGGTCACGCACGCTCCCCAACGGGTCGCGCACAGCCCAACGGGTCGCGCCCGTTATAATTTTACACTGCCAGAGTGCGCTGGACGGGTCGCGCACCGCCCAACAGGTCGCGCACAAGCCTGGACGGGTCGCGCACCTGCAAACTGCCCGAAACCGTTGCAATTTCGCCTCCTTCGCCTATCACTCTCTCACAATCTCTCTTGCAAGCTTGAAATGCACAATGAGAGTGAAAGGAGGGAACATTACCTTTTATAATCTCATTTGAAAAAATTTCATCCATAAACCCACTTTATAAAGTCTATTTTGACACTTTTTAAAACACTGATTTTCTTGGTTTCCTTTATCCTGAAGTTGACTTTTTGAGTGCTTTGACCTGATTCTTTTTGCAGGTAGATCATCTGAAGGACTGTGGCAAGGGGACCAGGGTTGTTGCTGCCCTTTTTGAAGAAATTTTGGACATTTATTCTTTTCACAAAATTTATCATGACCTTGGCTTTAAAAACAGAGTTTTTAAATCCAAGGTTAAAAATGAACTGTACATGATGAAAATATATCAAAGAAACATGTTTACCATCCTCCCTCTGGCTTACTGGTCACTCAAGGACTTTCAGAGACATGACCTTGCTAAGACAACTGACCAAAACCCTAGACCTAGAATTTTGACATTAAGACCAAACAAGAGCAGCTTGACAAACTCAATGACCTGATATGACCTGATCCAGCAAAGCCAAGAGGGGTATGAATAGACCAGCTCCTCCATCAGGGTTATGGCATGCCTAACGGGATGCAAACTTTGACACTGATGAGACACCTACTAAATGCAAATGCAAAGAGCTTTGATCACTGATGGAGGGCTTTCAAGACCGACACTAACATTGGCTCCAATGGGGATGGTAGCTCCTTGGAGGTACCAAGAACCTCAGACCTCTGGGAGAGCAGACCAGTGCCTTTATCATTGGGCAATGGAGTCAACTTATTCACATGTGACCAACTTGAAAACAACTTTATTTGACTTAGACAATTGACTGAAATTCAAGACTATCTTGGACACTAACTCACTAACTCTATACAGAAAATGAACTGACATGAAACAACTTGTAAAACTCATTCCAACTAATCACCATTTTCAGAATTATAGCCTTCACCGCGGGCCCCAAACTGAAGATGGAAATCAGCTTCACACTTGCTGCAGAAAGAAAATGACATGGTATTTACAATGAGAGTGATTAGAGCAGAAAATGCTCAAGCATGATACCTTTTGAGCAGCCGGCCATTCACCGACCCTCCAAGACATTCATCTCCGTTCATTTCTTTGAGAAGGAAAGCATTTGGACCACGGTATGCTGCAATTTTATAAGGACCCTTCCATAAGTTGTCGAATTTTCCATGCTTCCCTTTATCTTCATTGCGGGCATCCCACCGTAACACAACATCATCAATCTGAAACTCATCTGCCTTGGCCTTTTTGTCATAGATTTTCTTTATGCGCTCCTGCAACTTAAGGGAATTCTGGTGGACTTCTTCTCGTGTCTGCTGCAAATGAATCATTTGACTGATCCGTCGTTGCATAGGATCCTCTTCACCACTAGCTTCTTGAAACAACTTGGCTACCGGGACACTAAGTGAAGTAGGAAACACTGCATCTACTCCGTAAACAATTTCAAAAGGTGACATACCAATTGACTTCTTTTGACTTACCCGATCAGCCCATAGTGCATTTATTAACTTCTTATGCCAGCTCTTCTTGTTTATTTCCAGCAATTTCTTTATAATATTCACAAGGGATTTGTTTGAAGATTCGGCCAGCCCATTACCTTGCGGATGATAAGCGGTTGAATGCCCCAAACTGATGTTATATTTAAAGCAAAAATCAACCAACTTCTTTGATTTGAATGCAGCTGCATTGTCAGTAATCAACTTTTGTGGACAGCCAAAACGTGACAAGATATTATTTTCAAGAAAGGAAATAATTACCAAATCTGTGGCCTGCCGGGTGGGAATGGCTTCAATCCATTTTGTGAAGTAATCTGTAGCTGTCAAGATCCATCGATGCTGCCCGGAAGATGCAGGGTGGATTTCGCCAATAAAATCCAAGCCCCATTGCTGAAATGGTGCACTGATTTCCACCGGTTTGAGAGGCAAGGGCTGTAATTTCTGTTTTCCTTGAAAAATTTGACATTCATGATAGCTCTTTACCGCTTTATACACATCAGAAAATAAAGAAGGCCAATAGAAACCGGCTCTCAAAATCTTATTAGCCGTGGTTTTCCAAAATAAGTGACCCCCACAGTCACCTTTATGGAAATCATCTACTGTTGTTTTTGCTTCCTCTTCGACCAAACAGTTCAGCAAGATGCCACCGGGATCCTTCCAATAAAGTGCAGATTTGATAATGCAAAATTTGGCAGCCTTTAGCTTCAATGTTCTAGCTTTGTTTCTAGGCATTCCAGGAGGTGCAGATAAGTTTTGAAGCACATAAACTATATCAGCATACCAAGGGGAAGACACAAAGATATCGGACACCTGTAGAACTGAATTTTCTTCATCTTCATCGGACAAGGCAGCAATCAAATTTATATCAAGGACATGAAGGTTCGCTTCAGCCATCAACTTAGCTAAGCCTTGACCTTTAATCAACTTGGTAGGCTTAATTTCAACATCATATTCTAAGAGTGCAGCAATCCACTTACCCCTTCTTCCTTCCGGTTCCGTTTGCACTAAAACATCCTTCACAGCTGCATTAGGAACATATGCTAAAACATGAGAATTCAATATGTAAACTCAGAAATCTTTCAATGCTTTGATCAGGGCCAATGCTTGCTTTTCAATGATATTATAATTCAGCGCCTTGTCTCTTATGATGCGGCTGAAAAAAGCTATGGGCCTCTCAACTCCATCTCTCTTTTGCATTAACACGGCCGCCAATGTATGCTCAGAGGCGAATGAAAACAAAATAAAATCCTGTGTATAATCCAGGCTAATCAAAGTTGGGGCTGAAGATAAGATTACATTTATCAAATTAAAAGATTTCACCGCCTCTTCGGTCCATCTTAGTTCGCTGTCGTTCTTGAGCATATTGGTTATCTCTCTGAGATGTTCAGCAAGATTGGGAATGAAACGATGCAGAAAATTCAACTTACCATTAAAGGACTGAATTTCTTTCTTGCTACGGGGCTGCTCCAATTGCTGAATTGCTTCCACTCGTGCAGGGTCTATACGAATGCCATCTTTAGAAATGATATGGCCTAGCAGCTTGCCTTCACTCATAGCAAAAAGACTTTTCTTCGGATTCAATGAGATGCCATATTTTCTGCACTTTTCAAACACCTTAGTCAAATGAAACAAATGCTCTTCATCTGATTTAGAAAACACGGTCAAATCATCAAGATAAACAACTAAAAAGACATCCTTCTCATTTGCAAAGGCCATGTCCATTGCCCGCTGAAATGTGGCACCCGCATTCTTCAATCCAAACGGCATCTTGGCATAATGAAATGTACCCCATGGAGTAGTAAATGTTGTCTTGTCACGGTCATCTTCGTGCACTAAAATCTGATTATATCCGGAGTAACCATCAAGCAATGACATCCTAGATGCCCCCACAACCCGCTGCAATATGTGATCCATCTTGGGCAGCGGATAATTGTCCTTTAATGACACTTTGTTCAGATTTCTAAAGTCTATACACAAGCGAATCTCACCGGTTTTCTTCCTCACGGGCACCAAGTTTGAGATCCAATCGGAAAACCGGATTGGCACTATGATTCCGGACTTATACAACCTGTTGACTTCCTTCTCAATCAATGGCAGCAATTTAGGATTAATTCTTCTCAACTTTTGCCAGAAAGGCTTTTGATTTGGCTTTATGGGGATGGTATGCTGAATAATGCTTGTGTCATAAGTTTTCAAATCTGAATAATCCCATGCAAAAACATTAGAATACAGAGACAATAATCTGATATACTCTTGCTTTACCTTAGGCGGCAATGCTTTTGAAAGCTTCACCATCTTTGGATTTGCAGCTGTCCCAAGGTTCACATCTTCAACTCCTTCAGCTGTTGGCCTCAAAGTTGGCTTGCGGGCCACATCATCCTGATCAAACAATTCCTCTAAAGGAATCAATCCTTTTGGAATGTGATTGTCTTTGAGCTGCAATACATCCATCTGATTCACTCCTTCAGCTTCCGTATCTATTGAGATGTCTTCAAACTTACCCTTAACTTGCAGAAAATCTTCAATTTCTTCGTCATCTTGGAACACTTGCCAACACCTTTGGTTATCTGGAACTGTAGGACGATGCTTCACATATATCTCGAACTTATTGCTGGAATTCATGGGTATTTTCAGATTACTTGCTGCCTTAGCCAATGCATCCGCAACACCATTTTGAATCCGGGGCACACATGTCAAAGTATGTTCAGAAAATCTTTTCAAGATATCTAAAACAGCATTTCTATAAGCTCTCATGCGAGGATGTTTGGCCTGAAATTCACCTTTCACTTGCTTGATAACTAGTTCGGAGTCGCCATATACTGCTATTTTCTTTGCCTTTAACTTCAGAAGGATTTTCAAACCAGCAATAAGAGCTTCATATTCTGCCTCATTATTCGAACAATCAAAAGCCAATTTATAAGAACATACTCGTACCTTGCTTGGAACTTGATCTTGGGCTGAGAATGGGCTTCGGATCCACACACCTATACCAGCACCATCGCTGCCCACTGCACCATCAAAATCCAGAGTCCAAAGACCCTCTTCATCATCTTCTAAGTGCTGAAAGTCTGATTTTGTTTCATGTTCTGTTTGCTGCCCATTTATTTCTGCAATTGGCCTTATGACAGCAGACCTTTCTTCACTTTCCTTTCTCAAAACATCCCTGAAATTTTCTGAAATGTCTGGTATATCTTCTACTTGAACTAACTGACTATCTACCTCATTGAAATTTTCCGCAAACAAAACAAAAGATTCTAAATCTGTTTGTACATAATTTACAGGATGATTTACGGGCTTTTCCTTACTAGTGATCATGTATTTCATCTTCTGTTCCCGATATAACTTCCTCATTTGACCGAAAACTGGAATTGAAGCATATGAAAAATCAAGCTGAATCGTACCTTTGAGTTTGGCTCCCCATGACCTCGACAACAACATGCCAAATCGTGGAGGAATGTCCGCCACCACCACATCCATTAAAACATTCTTCGCTGGAATTTGATCTAGACTCACCACTAAGTCTTTGATCAAACCAATGCATCTTACCCGGCTAGAATCAAACGAATACAAATCATGGTACTTCCTTGTGATGTCAAGCCCCAGCTTCTCCATGATTGTTTTCGGCATCAAATTATGTGAAGCTCCCGAGTCAAACATAGCATTGTGCAGCACAAACTCATGCAATCGCAAACTAATATAAAATGGAGGAATGTCACTCTCGGGAGACTCACCATTCAAAGCTGGCCCAAAGATTAACTCCGGCTGATCATCTTGTACATTCACCATGTCTAGCATTGGGTCAAAATTCAGCAACTTGGAAATTTGGCCTCGGTAAGTGGCATTCTTCATGACCTCCGTTAAAGGAATAGATATCTTCACCTTTGCAATTTCATTCTCCAAACTGAAAACTGGAAACTTCTCACCTTCCTTTGCCGGATTATCTCTCTTCTCAGCTTTATCCTTTGGTGCATTCGATGGCTGATCTACTTTGGCTGCCGATGATGTTTGAGTTGATGATGGACCGGCTATATCTTTACCTTTTGAAAAAACCGAATCATTCTTTGCTGCAATGTCTTTCTTTTTCTGCACGGGATTTATAGGAATAGCCCGGCTTCTCAATTGCCTTTGCTGTCCTTGCTGAGCTGATAATGCATTCAAATACCCTCTTTGATATTCTTCAGATTCTTCTTCAAGTATCATATCATTTGACAAAATATAATGCTCATCTTGAGGAAAGACAGAATTACTCACCAACTCATCTTCTTCCGTGATATATGTAGGCATATCATCAGGGGTAAAGAAATGATTTTCTCGCCAACATTATCACCCTCATCTTCAGACTCTTGACTAACAAAATTCTGCTGAAAAGGCGGTTTCATTTGCTGCTGAACTGTTGTGTCTTGTGCCTTTGTTTCACGCTGCTTGATCCTATATTGTTGTTGCTGACCTCTGAAATTTGGGTTACGAATCTGCGGTTCCGGCTTGTCAATTGTGACCCTTTCAAGTAACCTCTTCACCTGTTCAACCTGCTGAAGAACCTGATTTGACGTGGATGCCTCCTCCTTGATGGTGACTCGCTTTTCTGCCTTCATTCTTGCTCTTTTATCATTCAAATTTGCCTCAACGTTGACAGCAATTTTCTGCATATCTTCCAAGGTAGGGGGATCTCGGTCTCTCAGTGAATAAGCCATCTCCGGATCAAAACCATCCGGGAATTTGAGAAGTGCTGATTTTCTAGATGGCCTCAAATCATCGGGAATAACATTATAAACTGTATTGAATCTGATTATGTAATCTTGAACAGACTCACCCGGATTACGCTTGAGGTTGTTGTATTCGGAATTGATTTGAAGCGGATCCTTTCTGATTTCCCACCGATCTAAGAATTGATTCTGAAGTGCTTCCAAGGTAGCAATGTTGTTATCTGTTAACCCTCTGAACCAGTTTCTTACTTCTCCGGCAAATGTTTGCACGAACAACCGCATGGTAACATCTTCTTCATCTAACTCATATAGATCAAAGAAAGTGGACATTTTATCGATATGTTGCTGAGCTGTAATACTTTGTGGAGTGCCATCAAACATGGGGATTTTACTTTGGTAATCAGCAGGCATATCATGAAGATTAGCAGGCAATGCAAGTGGAGCAAACCGGGCTGCCATTTTTCTAGGTAAGGTAGGTCTTGCTGTAGCAGGCGGAGTAGGTGTAGCGGTATGAGGAGTAAGAGGAGGAGAAGCAGTATGTGATGCTGAAGGCGAAACAACTGTAGATGGAGGATGAGTAACTATGGGAGAAATAACAATAAAAGGAGGATTTGTCTGTTCATGCGCTGTGATAGAAGATCCAATATGACCAGAGATATTTTCAAGGAAATCAGCAAGAGTAGTAGCTTGTACACGTGTCTGGAGATTCCTCAAAATGAATTTTTCAACTAATTTATTATGCCTCTCAAATTCAATAGCAGCTGCAAAATCAGGATTAGGAACTAGAGTTGCAAGTGCACTTTCAGATTTAGTTTTGAACAGAGACAACTCAAAGCTTTCGTCAAAATCCAAATCTTCAAGATAATCAAAAATAGCTGGGCATGAATGAGATCTGAAGATGGGTCTAGGATCTGTAGCCAGCTTGTTTTCTCAGAATAACTAGGAAAGAAAAAGCATTCAGCCTGTGAAAACTCTCAACCTATCATCCACGGCTAAGAGTTAACAAATACATGGGGATAAGATGTCAAAGAAGCGCTATGTTCACAAGCTCACGGAGATTGACTGAAGCAGCGTTTATCTACTTGCGCTGATGTAAAACAAGAGCGTTTTCGAAGGCTACCTGGCGTAACTTCAGGCTCCGTCTAAGACTTATGAAATAACACGTCTATGAACAAAAGATCGGTTTGTTCTCCCCAGTATGGTCGCCAGTATGTTAGCACTTGAAATTTCACCTCAGGCTGAAAAGGCAAATCTCAAAGCTACATCAAACCATTCAGCCTCGTAGCTAGCCCTACGGGGCAGGAGAAGGCTCTCTCCGGTCAATCTCGGTAAATTTTCAATAGGAAGAGATGACCAATCAAGTTAACACTGATATTAGGCTAGTAAACTGATTATAAAGGTTGATTTGGGGTTTTTTGGGTTTTTGGTGGCAATTTGAGGAACTGCAATTTAGGGTGCGGGGATTGGACACAGTTTCTGCAGGGGGGTCTTTGGGGCAAGGTAGGAACCTGTATTGATGTCTTTAGCTGAAGTGGATGATTAGGAAGAAAGAAAAGAAGGCTAAAGAGAGCAAACAATGGATTTGAATTCTCTTTAGACAGCAGAAAACATAGAAATTAAACAAATTTAAAAGTAGAGCATGGCAAGCATGAATTCTGACTTTATCACTTCATTTGTTTAATATGCAGCAGTATAGAAAGGAAATGAATCACATAAAAAAGCTTACAATAACATGAAGAAACACACCATCAACACCTGAGTCCACAAGAATCCCAAAGATGACTGCAAAACCCTGGTCTTCCTTAGCCAAAAATTGCAGAGATACAAGTGAAATATACAATGATAGCTCTTCCCTCAAGAGTCCAACCATGAAAATGAGCATGAAAGTACATAATATAGATGATCTAACCTCTTTCCCTGCCTCCATGGGTCGAGCTCACTATCCTAGGAGCTGTTTGAACAACTTCTAAACTAAGCACTACAAAATAGGCAGTCAAAACAACTTGCCTCTAAAAACTTGGAAACCAGTTCATACAGTCAATTTTACCCTTTTACATGAGAGAAACTTCTAGAAGAGTAAAACAAGGGTAAAAGTAGCCAAAAATTGCCACAAGTATAGTCAAAAGGACCACCATCGACCTCAAAAAGTCAAATTGGAGCTAAACTGCAAATTCTGGGTTGAACTGGTCAAATCTGGCACAAATTCCTCAACGGGTCGCGCACATCCTCCTCAACGGGTCACGCACTTTGGAGCCCTGTTTGGAGGCCTTCCCATTGTTAGAATGAGGTGCAGGATAGCTCGTTGGAAAGGTCTCTGAGTCTACTTTCCAACCCAACTAGAATTATTAGATTTGGAGGTCATTTGATGAGTCAAAAGTCAATTCTCCCAAGACTACTTCTGCAGCTCAAAAAAGGGGCTGAAAGTTAAAATTTGGCTGTATTTTGACCATTTGGAGGCCCAAAACTTCATGAAAAATCAAATCCATCCATAGACATGTGTAACTTTGCATGAAAAATCCAGCAATGCTGAGTTTTCGCAAAACGGAGCTACGATGACAAAGGGTCTCACCGGGGGTGAGACCCGTTGAGAAGCCAAAACCTGTAAATTGCCCAAAAATGTCAAAAATGAGCCAAAACTTCCAAAAAATTTTGTGCTTGGTGCTGTGAAGAGGCTAGTGGGTGTCATGATGAGTGAGAGAAGCCTCGGCCAAGATGCGGAGGGGGTTGGTCTTCTTCTTCCTCTTAAGAGCCTCGGTCAACCTTCTTTGGAACATTTTCATCTTTGCTTTACAAACGTGCATCCTAGCCCAATAGTGGTTTTTCATGTTCCTTAGCAGCTTTTTCTCTTGGTTGGCCTTAGCCAACAGCCTCTCCAAGTGGGCATTCTCCTGAATAAGCAATGACTCCCGGTCAACAGGCAATGGGTCACCGGGCCTCCTACGGTTTAGGACTCGGTCACTACGAATTCTCCAAATCTCATCAAGTGCCTTCTCCTCCTCCAGCTGTGTGTTCCGCTGCTCTAGATATGTGATGGTCCATTGGGCACCCTCAAGTCTCTGCTGCAAAACATCATTCTCGGCCCTGAGCTGCTGAATGATCTCCTTTGCCTCTTGGCTAGGAGAACTGACCTCAAGATCAATCACTGGATCCTCATGAACCATGCACTCTTTGCCCCTCTGCAATACCTGTGCTGGCGAAGAAAACAAGGCCCCTTCCACCTGTTGTGGAGATAACACTCGCTGCTCTGAAGATGAAGGCGAGACCCCTTCCACCTGCTGTGGAGATAATACTCGCCTAGCTGCTGCAAATAAGGCCCTTGGGCCTTTCTGATAAGTGACTATAGGAGTGGAGCTGACATGTCGGGTGATGGGAGCATCAGGCTGCTGAGATGGTCCTCCCTCCTCATGAATAGCCTCCTGATGTGGCTGAGGTGGCACTGTGAAAAACTCACGGGAGATGAACTCCTCCCATGAGATACCCTGCTGAGTCAACTGATGAGAGACTATAAGCTGGATCAAACCATAGTGACAAAGGCTCTTGTACTGCTGGGCCGGGGTCTTCCTCTGCAACATGGGCACCATCCTCTGAATGTTCTGAAACAGGAAGACCGGGAGGTTCATCATCCTCACCTGGGTGAAATGCATCAACATGCGAATGTGATATGAATACACCTGTGAAAATTTGCCCTCACATGTAAAATAATGCATGATAAGTCTCATGAGGGGGGCATACTCATTCCGAAGAAATCTGAATGGGAAAACACCCGTCAACAGTCTCACAAATGATGGCCGGACATAAGGCTCAAAGTGAACAAAATCAAGTAATCTGCGCTTAGGCCACACCTCACCCACATTTGGTATCCCTGTAGCCTCTGAGATCACCTCGGGTGTCAATATGAAATTCACCCCTGCAAGAGTGACATGTCCATCATGGAGGTGTAAGACAAACAAGCAAGCCAACTCTCTATGATGCTGAATCTGAGAGAGCCTCTCACAAAACTGATAGCATGACATGTACCAGAAACAATTCACTTCCAAAGGATAAGCTTGTAATTCTGCCAAAGAAGTAGGCTCCTCCCTCTTATGATGGCCTCCCTTACCTCCTCTATGAGGCCTCCTCTGTTCCTCAATCTCTGTAGATGATGAATGGTCATCACCTTGCTCATAAGTCTCGGTATCTGACATGGTTTTGGAGCAAGGTGGGCAAACTGAAGGACAATTTGAACTGCTGCCTCTGCCTGCAAAAGTACTGAACTCTATGCTGTTTCAAGGGGAAAAAACATGAGGGGAATGTTAGGGGAGGGAACTTCTTAACGAGGAATGGGAATATATGAAAATAACAGGGAATTTTCAAGGGAAACTTTACAAATTGTCATGCATATAGGAACACATTTTAACATTGGGAAATCATTTGCAAAGAACATCTCATATGGGACAAAAAAATGTATGATAATGAACATGGTAGGGGAATACATGTATCAATAGGGACATAGGGACACCATACACCAAATTTTCTTATAGGAGTTCATGTGAGTCATAAGGCAAATTTTTGCTCTTTTTGTTCTTAAGGAGTACATGCACATTGTCTTCACATAGAGGGAAGGTTTTCATGTACAAGGGGATATCAAGGGTATATAGGGGTTATGTACATGCCTCTAGATATACAACAGCATTTATTTTCACATGACTCTTTCTTTATTTACAAATGTATCTTTTCTTTTTGTTTTATTTTTTGCATGTGTATGGTAGAGGGAATTAGGGTTTTGTGTGCTTGTGAGAGGGGTAGGGTTTATAGCTTAGGGATGGGGGAAAAAGTCAACATTTTATGTACAAATAGTATGGGACAGAGATGCAAGCATGACTATGAATGAAAGAGGAAAAGAGGGAAGGGACCAAATGGGACAAAAACACTTGAAACAGTCACAAAACCCTAGCATTTTACAAACATTAGCAAGCAGCCATATTAATCCATTCATTTGCAAATTTAGAAGATGAAATCATAGCATACATCCTTATTTTCACCACCAATATCAACAACCATGCATTAAGAGCCTACCTCGACCGATTGAGCAAATTTGAAGTGGAATGAAGGAATTTGATTGAAGTTTTGGTGGCAGACAGTTGAACGGGTCGCGCACGCTCCCCAACGGGTCGCGCCCGTTATAATTTAACACTGCTGGAGTGCGCTGGACGGGTCGCGCACCGCCCAACAGGTCGCGCACAAGCCTGGATGGGTCGCGCACCTGCAAACTGCCTGAAACAGTTGCAATTTCGCCTCGTTCGCCTATCACTCTCTCACAATCTCTCTTGCAAGCTTGAAATGCATAATGAGAGTGAAAGGAGGGAACATTACCTTTTATAATCTCATTTGAAAAAATTTCATCCATAAACCCACTTTACAAAGTTTATTTTGACACTTTTTAAAACACTGATTTTCTTGGTTTCCTTTATCCTGAAGTTGACTTTTTGAGTGCTTTGACCTGATTCTTTTTGCAGGTAGATCATCTGAAGGACTGTGGCAAGGGGACCAAGGTTGTTGCTGCCTTTTTGAAGATATTTTGGAAATTTATTCTTTTTACAAAAATTATCATGACCTTGGCTTTAAAAACAGGGTTTTTAAATCCAAGGTTAAAAATGAACTGTACATAATGAGAATATCAAAGAAACATGTTTACCATCCTCCCTCTGGCTTGCTGGTCACTCAAGGACTTTCAGAGACATAACCTTGCTAAGACAACTGACCAAAACCCTAGACCTAGAATTTTGACATTAAGACCAAACAAGAGCAGCTTGACAAACTCAATGGCATGATATGACCTGATCCAGCAAAGCCAAGAGGGGTATGAATAGACCAGCTCCTCCATCAGGGTTATGGCATGCCTAACGGGATGCAAACTTTGACACTGATGAGACACCTACTAAATGCAAATGCAAAGAGCTTTGATCACTGATGGAGGGCTTTCAAGACCAACACTAACATTGGCTCCAATGGGGATGGTAGCTCCTTGGAGGTACCAAGAACCTCAGACCTCTGGGAGAGCAGACCAGTGCCTTTATCATTGGGCAATGGAGTCAACTTATTCCCATGTGACCAACTTGAAAACAACTTTATTTGACTTAGACAATTGACTGAAATTCAAGACTATCTTGGACACTAACTCACTAACTCTATACAGAAAATGAACTGACATGAAACAACTTGTAAAACTCATACCAACTAATCACCATTTTCAGAATTATAGCCTTCACCGCGGGCCCCAAACTGAAGATGGAAATCAGCTTCACACTTGCTGCAGAAAGAAAATGACATGGTATTTACAATGAGAGTGATTAGAGCAGAAAATGCTCAAGCATGATACCTTTTGAGTAGCCGGCCATTCACCGACCCTCCAAGACATTCATCTCCGTTCATTTCTTTGAGAAGGAAAGCATTTGGACCACGGTATGCTTCAATTTTATAAGGACCCTTCCATAAGTTGTCGAATTTTCCATGCTTCCCTTTATCTTCATTGCCGGCATCCCATCGTAACACAACATCATCAATCTGAAACTCATCTGCCTTGGCCTTTTTGTCATAGATTTTCTTTATGCGCTCCTGCAACTTAAGGGAATTCTGGTGGACTTCTTCTCGTGTCTGCTGCAAATGAATCATTTGACTGATCCGTCGTTGCATAGGATCCTCTTCACCACTAGCTTCTTGAAACAACTTAGCTACCGGGACACTAAGTGAAGTAGGAAACACTGCATCTACTCCGTAAACAATTTCAAAAGGTGACATACCAATTGACTTCTTTTGACTTACCTGATCAGCCCATAGTGCATTTATTAACTTCTTATGCCAGCTCTTCTTGTTTATTTCCAGCAATTTCTTTATAATATTCACAAGGGATTTGTTTGAAGATTCGGCCAGCCCATTACCTTGCGGATGATAAGCGGTTGAATGCCCCAAACTGATGTTATATTTAAAGCAAAAATCAACCAACTTCTTTGATTTGAATGCAGCTGCATTGTCAGTAATCAACTTTTGTGGACAGCCAAAACGTGACAAGATATTATTTTCAAGAAAGGAAATAATTACCAAATTTGTGGCCTGCCGGGTGGGAATGGCTTCGATCCATTTTGTGAAGTAATCTGTAGCTGTCAAGATCCATTGATGCTGCCCGGAAGATGCAGGGTGGATTTCGCCAATAAAATCCAAGCCCCATTGCTGAAATGGTGCACTGATTTCCACCGGTTTGAGAGGCAAGGGCTGTAATTTCTGTTTTCCTTGAAAAATTTGACATTCATGACAGCTCTTTACCGCTTTATACACATCAGAAAATAAAGAAGGCCAATAGAAACCGGATCTCAAAATCTTATTAGCCATGGTTTTCCAAAATAAGTGACCCCCACAGTCACCTTTATGGAAATCATCTACTGTTGTTTTTGCTTCCTCTTCGACCAAACAGTTCAGCAAGATGCCACCGGGATCCTTCCAATAAAGTGCAGATTTGATAATGCAAAATTTGGCAGCCTTTAGCTTCAATGTTCTAGCTTTGTTTCTAGGCATTCCAGGAGGTGCAGATAAGTTTTGAAGCACATAAACTATATCAGCATACCAAGGGGAAGACACAAAGATATCGGACACCTGTAGAACTGAATTTTCTTCATCTTCATCGGACAAGGCAGCAATCAAATTTATATCAAGGACATGAAGGTTCGCTTCAGCCATCAACTTAGCTAAGCCTTGACCTTTAATCAACTATGTAGGCTTAATTTCAACATCATATTCTAAGAGTGCAGCAATCCACTTACCCCTTCTTCCTTCCGGTTCCGTTTGCACTAAAACATCCTTCACAGCTGCATTAGGAACATATTCTAAAACATGAGAATTCAATATGTAAACTCGGAAATCTTTCAATGCTTTTATCAGGGCCAATGCTTGCTTCTCAATGATATTATAATTCAGTGCCCCGTCTCTTATGATGCGGCTGAAAAAAGCTATGGGCCTCGAAACTCCATCTCTCTTTTGCATTAACACGGCCGCCAATGTATGCTCAGAGGCGAATGAAAACAAGATAAAATCCTGAGTATAATCCGGGCTAATCAAAGTTGGGGCTGAAGATAAGATTACCTTTATCAAATTAAAAGATTTCACCGCCTCTTCGGTCCATCTTAGTTCGCTATCCTTCTTGAGCATATTGGTTATCTCTCTGAGATGTTCAGCAAGATTGGGAATGAAACGACGCAGAAAATTCAACTTACCATTAAAGGACTGAATTTCTTTCTTGCTACGGGGCTGCTCCAATTGCTGATTTGCTTCCACTCGTGCAGGGTCTATACGAATTCCATCTTTAGAAATGATATTGCCTAGCAGCTTGCCTTCACTCATAGCAAAAAGGCTTTTCTTCGGATTCAATGAGATGCCATATTTTCTGCACTTTTCAAACACCTTAGTTAAATGAAACAAATGCTCTTCATCTGATTTAGAAAACACGGTCAAATCATCAAGATAGACAACTAAAAATACATCCTTCTCATTTGCAAAGGCCATGTCCATTGCCCGCTGAAATGTGGCACCCGCATTCTTCAATCCAAACGGCATCTTGGCATAATGAAATGTACCCCATGGAGTAGTAAATGCTGTCTTGTCACGGTCATCTTCGTGCACTAAAATCTGATTATATCTGGAGTAACCATCAAGCGATGACATCCTAGATGCCCCCACAACCCGCTGCAATATGTGATCCATCTTGGGCAGCGGATAATTGTCCTTTAGTGACACTTTGTTCAGATTTCTAAAGTCTATACACAAGCGAATCTCACCGGTTTTCTTCCTCACGGGCACCAAGTTTGAGATCCAATCGGAAAACCGGATTGGCACTATGATTCCGGACTTATACAACCTGTTGACTTCCTTCTCAATCAATGGCAGCAATTTAGGATTAATTCTTCTCAACTTTTGCCGGAAAGGCTTTTGATTTGGCTTTATGGGGATGGTATGCTGAATAATGCTTGTGTCATAAGTTTTCAAATCTGAATAATCCCATGCAAAAACATTAGAATACAGAGACAATAATCTGATATACTCTTGCTTTACCTTAGGCGGCAATGCTTTTGAAAGCTTCACCATTTTTGGATTTGCAGCTGTCCCAAGGTTCACATCTTCAACTCCTTCAGCTGTTGGCCTCAAAGTTGGCTTGCGGGCCACATCATCCTGATCAAACAATTCCTCCAAAGGAATCAATCCTTTTGGAATGTGATTATCTTTGAGCTGCAATACATCCATCTGATTCACTCCTTCAGCTTCCGTATCTATTGAGATGTCTTCAAACTTACCCTTAACTTGCAGAAAATCTTTAATTTCTTCGTCATCTTGGAACACTTGCCAACACCTTTGGTTATCTGGAACTGTAGGACGATGCTTCACATATATCTCGAACTTATTGCTGGAATTCATGGGTATTTTCAGATTACTTACTGCCTTAGCCAATGCATCCGCAACACCATTTTGAATCCGGGGCACACATGTCAAAGTATGTTCAGAAAATCTTTTCGAGATATCTAAAACAACATTTCTATAAGAACTCATGCGAGGATGTTTGGCCTGAAATTCACCTTTCACTTGCTTGATAACTAGTTCGGAGTCGCCATATACTGCTATTTTCTTTGCCTTTAACTTCAGAAGGATTTTCAAACCAGCAATAAGAGCTTCATATTCTGCCTCATTATTCGAACAATCAAAAGCCAATTTATAAGAACATACTCGTACCTTGCTTGGAACTTGATCTTGGGCTGAGAATGGGCTTCGGATCCACACACCTATAGTAGCACCATCGCTGCCCACTGCACCATCAAAATCCATAGTCCAAAGACCCTCTTCATCATCTTCTAGGTGCTGAAAGTCTGATTTTGTTTCATGTTCTGTTTGCTGCCCATTTATTTCTGCAATTGGCCTTATGACAGCAGACCTTTCTTCACTTTCCTTTCTCAAAACATCCCTGAAATTTTCTGAAATGTCTGGTATATCTTCTACTTGAACTAACTGACTATCTACCTCATTGAAATTTTCTGCAAACAAAACAAAATATTCTAAATCTGTTTGTACATAATTTACAGGATGATTTACGGGCTTTTCCTTACTAGTGATCATGTATTTCATCTTCTGTCCCCGATATAACTTCCTCATTTGACTGAAAACTGGAATTGAAGCATATGAAAAATCAAGCTGAATCGTACCTTTGAGTTTGGCTCCCCATGACCTCGACAACAACATGCCAAATCGTGGAGGAATGTCCGCCACCACCACATCCATTAAAACATTCTTCGCTGGAATTTGATCTAGACTCACCACTAAGTCTTTGATCAAACCAATGCATCTTACCCGGCTAGAATCAAACGAATACAAATCATGGTACTTCTTTGTGATGTCAAGCCCCAGCTTCTCCATGATTGTTTTCGGCATCAAATTATGTGAAGCTCCCAAGTCAAACATAGCATTGTGCAGCACAAACTCATGCAATCGCAAACTAATATAAAATGGAGGAATGTCACTCTCGGGAGACTCACCATTCAAAGCTGGCCCAAAGATTAACTCCGGCTGATCATCTTGTACATTCACCATGTCTAGCATTGGGTCAAAATTCAGCGACTTGGAAATTTGGCCTCGGTAAGTGGCATTCTTCATGACCTCCGTTAAAGGAATAGATATCTTCACCTTTGCAATTTCATTCTCCAAACTGAAAACTGGAAACTTGTCACCTTCCTTTGCCGGATTATCTCTCTTCTCAGCTTTATCCTTTGGTGCATTCGATGGCTGATCTACTTTGGCTGCCGATGATGTTTGAGTTGATGATGGACCGGCTATATCTTTACCTTTTGAAAAAACCGAATCATTCTTTGCTGCAATGTCTTTCTTTTTCTGCACGGGATTTATAGGAATAGCCCGGCTTCTCAATTGCCTTTGTTGTCCTTGCTGAGCTGATAATGCATTCAAATACCCTCTTTGATATTCTTCAGATTCTTCTTCAAGTATCATATCATTTGACAAAATATAATGCTCATCTTGAGGAAAGACAGAATTACTCACCAACTCATCTTCTTCCGTGATATATGTAGGCATATCATCAGGGGTAAAGAAATGATTTTCTTCGTCAACATTATCACCCTCATCTTCAGACTCTTGACTAACAAAATTCTGCTGAAAAGGCGGTTTCATTTGCTGCTGAACTGCTGTGTCTTGTGCCTTTGTTTCACGCTGCTTGATCCTATATTGTTGCTGCTGACCTCTGAAATGTGGGTTACGAATCTGCGGTTCCGGCTTGTCAATTGTGACCCTTTCAAGTAACCTCTTCACCTGTTCAACCTGTTGAAGAACCTGATTTGACGTGGATGCCTCCTCCTTGATGGTGACTCACTTTTCTGCCTTCATTCTTGCTCTTTTATCATTCAAATTTGCCTCAACGCTGACAGCAATTTTCTGCATATCTTCCAAGGTAGGGGGATCTCGGTCTCTCAGTGAATAAGCCATCTCCGGATCAAAACCATTCGGGAATTTGAGAAGTGCTGATTTTCTAGATGGCCTCAAATCATCGGGAATAGCATTATAAACTGTATTGAATCTGATTATGTAATCTTGAACAGACTCACCCGGATTACGCTTGAGGTTGTTGTATTCGGAATTGATTTGAAGCGGATCCTTTCTGATTTCCCACCGATCTAAGAATTGATTCTGAAGTGCTTCCAAGGTAGCAATGCTGTTATCTGTTAACCCTCTGAACCATTTTCTTACTTCTCCGGCAAATGTTTGCACGAACAACTGCATGGTAACATCTTCTTCATCTAACTCATATAGATCAAAGAAAGTGGACATTTTATCGATATGTTGCTGAGCTGTAATACTTTGTGGAGTGCCATCAAACATGGGGATTTTACTTTGGTAATCAGCAGGCATATCATGAAGATTAGTAGGCAATGCAAGTGGAGCAAACCGGGCTACCATTTTTCTAGGTAAGGTAAGTCTTGGAGTAGCAGGCGGAGTAGGTGTAGCGGTATGAGGAGTAAGAGGAGGAGAAGCAGTATGTGATGCTGAAGGCGAAACAACTGTAGATGGAGGATGAGTAACTATGGGAGAAATAACAATAAAAGGAGGATTTGTCTGTTCATGCGCCGTGATAGAAGATCCAATATGACCAGAGATATTTTCAAGGAAATCAGCAAGAGTAGTAGCTTGTACACGTGTCTAGAGATTCCTCAAAATGAAGTTTTCAGCTAATTTATTATGCCTCTCAAATTCAATAGCAGCTGCAAAATCAGGATTAGGAACTAGAGTTGCAAGTGCACTTTCAGATTAGTTTTGAACAGAGACAACTCAAAGCTTTCGTCAAAATCCAAATATTCAAGATAATCAAAAATAGCTGGGCATGAATGAGATCTGAAGATGGGTCTAGGATCTGTAGCTAGCTTGTTTTCTCAGAATAACTAGGAAAGAAAAAGCATTCAGCCTATGAAAACTCTCAACCTATCATCCACGGCTAAGAGTTAACAAATACATGGGGATAAGATGTCAGAGATGCGCTATGTTCACAAGCTCACTGAGATTGACTGAAGCAGTGTTTATCTACTTGCGCTGATGTAAAACAAGAGCGTTTTCGAAGGCTACCTGGCGTAACTTCAGGCTCCGTCTAAGACTTATGAAATAACACGTCTATGAACAAAAGATCGGTTTGTTCTCCCCAGTATGGTCACCAGTATGTTAGCACTTGAAATTTCACCTCAGGCTGAAAAGGCAAATCTCAAAGCTACATCAAACCATTCAGCCTCGTAGCTAGCCCTACGGGGCAGGAGAAGGCTCTCTCCGGTCAATCTCGGTAAATTTTCAATAGGAAGAGATGACCAATCAAGGTAACACTGGTATTAGGCTAGTAAACTGATTATAAAGGTTGATTTGGGGTTTTTTGGGTTTTTGGTGGCAATTTGAGGAACTGCAATTTAGGGTGCGGGGATTGGACACAGTTTCTGCAGGGGGGTCTTTGGGGCAAGGTAGGAACCTGTATTTGATGTCTTTAGCTGAAGTGGATGATTAGGAAGAAAGAAAAGAAGGCTAAAGAGAGCAAATAATGGATTTGAATTCTCTTTAGACAGCAGAAAACATAGAAATTAAACAAATTTAAAAGTAGAGCATGGCAAGCATGAATTCTGACTTTATCACTTCATTTGTTTAATATGCAGCAGTATAGAAAGGAAATTAATCACATAACAAAGCTTACAATAACATGAAGAAACACACCATCAACACCTGAGTCCACAAGAATCCCAAAGATGACTGCAAAACCCTGGTCTTCCTTAGCCAAAAATTACAGAGATACAAGTGAAATATACAATGATAGCTCTTCCCTCAAGAGTCCAACCATGAAAATGAGCATGAAAGTACATAATATAGATGATCTAACCTCTTTCCCTGCCTCCATGGGTCGAGCTCACTATCCTAGGAGCTGTTTGAACAACTTCTAAACTAAGCACTACAAAATAGGCAGTCAAAACAACTTGCCTCTAAAAACTTGGAAACCAGTGCATACAGTCAATTTTACCCTTTTACATGAGAGAAACTTCTAGAAGAGTAAAACAAGGGTAAAAGTATCCAAAAATTGCCACAAGTACAGTCAAAAGGACCACCGTCGACCTCAAAAAGTCAAACTGGAGCTAAACTGCAAATTCTGGGCTGAACTGGTCAAATCTGGCACAAATTCCTCAACGGGTCGCGCACATCCTCCTCAACGGGTCACACACTTTGGAGCCCTATTTGGAGGCCTTCTCGGTGTCAGAATGAGGTGCAGGATAGCTCGTTGGAAAGGTCTCTGAGTCTACTTTCCAACCCAACCAGAATTTTTGGATTTGGAGGTAATGTGACCAGTCAAACGTCACTTATCTTAAGACTACTTCTGCAGCTCAAAAAAGGTGCAGAAAGTCAAAATTTGGCTGTATTTTGACCTTTTGGAGGCCCAAAACTTCATGAAAACTCAAATCCATCCATAGACATGTGTAACTTTGCATGAAAAATCCAGCAATGCTGAGTTTTCGCAAAACGGAGCTACGATGACAAAGGGTCTCACCGGGGGTGAGACCCATTGAGAAGCCAAAACCTGTAAATTGCCCAAAAATGTCAAAAATGAGCCAAAACTTCCAAAAAATTTTGTGCTTGGTGCTGTGAAGAGGCTAGTGGGTGTCATGATGAGTGAGATAAGCCTCGGCCAAGATGCGGAGGGGGTTGGTCTTCTTCTTCCTCTTAAGAGCCTCGGTCAACCTTCTTTGGAACATTTTCATCTTTGCTTTACAAACGTGCATCCTAGCCCAATAGTGGTTTTTCATGTTCCTTAGCAGCTTTTTCTCTTGGTTGGCCTTAGCCAACAGCCTCTCCAAGTGGGCATTCTCCTGAATAAGCAATGACTCCCGGTCAACAGGCAATGGGTCACCGAGCCTCCTACGGTTTAGGACTCGGTCACTACGAATCCTCCAAATTTCATCAAGTGCCTTCTCCTCCTCCAGCTGTGTGTTCCTCTACTCTAGATATGTGATGGTCGATTGGGCACCCTCAAGTCTCCGCTGCAAAACATCATTCTCGACCCTGAGCTGCTGAATGATCTCCTTTGCCTCTTGGCTAGGAGAACTGACCTCAAGATCAATCACCGGATCCTCATGAACCATGGGCTCCTTGCCCCTCTGCAATACCTGTGCTGGCGAAGAAAACGAGGCCCCTTCCACCTGCTATGGAGATAACACTCGCTGCTCTGAAGATGAAGGCGAGACCCCTTCCACCCACTGTGGAGATAATACTCACCTAGCTGCTGCAAATAAGGCCCTTGGGCCTTTCTAATAGGTGACTATAGGAGTGGAGCTGACATGTCGGGTGATGGGAGCATTAGGCTGCTGAGATGGTCCTCCCTCCTCATGAATAGCCTCCTGATGTGGCTGAGGTGGCACTGTGAAAAACTCACGGGAGATGAACTCCTCCCATGAGATACCCTGCTGAGTCAACTGATGAGAGACTATAAGCTGGATCAAACCATAGTGACAAAGGCTCCTGTACTGCTGGGCCGGGGTCTTCCTCTGCAACATGGGCACCATCCTCTGAATGTTCTGAAACAGGAAGACCGGGAGGTTCATCATCCTCACCCGGGTGAAATGCATCAACAGGCGAATGTGATATGAATACACCTGTGAAAATCTGCCCTCACATGTAAAGTAATGCATGATAAGTCTCATGAGGGGGGCATACTCATTCCGAAGAAATCTGAATGGGAAAACACCCGTCAACAGTCTCACAAATGATGGCCGGACATAAGGCTCAAAGCGAACAAAATCAAGTAATCTGCGCTTAGGCCACACCTCACCCACATTTGGTATCCCTGTAGCCTCTGAGATCACATCGGGTGTTAATATGAAATTCACCCCTGCAAGAGTGACATGTCCATCATGGAGGTGTAAGACAAACAAGCGGGCGAACTCTCTATGATGCTGAACCTGAGAGAGCCTCTCACAAAACTGATAGCATGACATGTACCGGAAACAATTCACTGCCAAAGGACAAGCCTATAATTCTGCCAAAGAAGTAGGCTCCTCCCTCTTATGATGGTCTCCCTTACCTCCTCTACGAGGCCTCCTCTGTTCCTCAATCTCTGTAGATGATGAATGGTCATCACCATGCTCATAAGTCTCGGTATCTGACATGGTTTTGGAGCAAGGTGGGCAAACGGAAGGACAATTTGAACTGCTGCCTCTGCCTGCAAAAGTACTGAACTCTATGTTGTTTCAAGGGGAAAAAACATGAGGGGAATGTTAGGGGAGGGAACTTCTTAGGGAGGAATGGGAATATATGAAAATAACAGGGAATTTTCAAGGGAAACTTTACAAATTGTCATGCATATAGGAACACATTTTAACATTGGGAAATCATTTGCAAAGAACATCTCATATGGGACAAAAACATGTATGATAATGAACATGGTAGCGGCATACATGTATCAATAGGGACATAGGGACACCATACACCAAATTTGCTTATAGGAGTTCATGTGTGTCATAAGGCAAATTTTTGCTCTTTTTGTTCTTAAGGAGTACATGCACATTGTCTTCACATAGAGGGAAGGTTTTCATGTACAAGGGGATATCAAGGGTATATAGGGGTTATGTACATGCCTCTAGATATACAGCAGCATTTATTTTCACATGACTCTTTCTTTATTTACAAATGTATCTTTTCTTTTTGTTTTATTTTTTGCATGTGTATGGTAGAGGGAATTAGGGTTTTGTGTGCTTGTGAGAGGGGTAGGGTTTATAGCTTAGGGATGGGGGAAAAAGTCAACATTTTATGTACAAATAGTATGGGACAGAGATGCAAGCATGACTATGAATGAAAGAGGAAAAGAGGGAAGGGACCAAATGGGACAAAAACACTTGAAACAGTCACAAAACCCTAGCATTTTACAAACATTAGCAAGCAGCCATATTAATCCATTCATTTGCAAATTTAGAAGATGAAATCATAGCATACATCCTTATTTTCACCACCAATATCAACAACCATGCATTAAGAGCCTACCTCGACCGATTGAGCAAATTTGAAGTGGAATGAAGGAATTTGATTGAAGTTTTGGTGGCAGACAGTTGAACGGGTCGCGCACGCTCCCCAACGGGTCGTGCACAGCCCAACGGGTCGCGCCCGTTGAAATTTAACACTGCCGGAGTGCGCTGGACGGGTTGCGCACCGCCCAACAGGTCGCGCACAACCCTGGACGGGTCGTGCACCTGCAAACTGCCCGAAACCGTTGCAATTTCGCCTCCTTCGCCTATCACTCTCTCACAATCTCTCTTGCAAGCTTGAAATGCATAATGAGAGTGAAAGGAGGGAACATTACCTTTTATAATCTCATTTGAAAAAAATTCATCCATAAACCCACTTTACAAAGTTTATTTTGACACTTTTTAAAACACTGATTTTCTTGGTTTCCTTTATCCTGAAGTTGACTTTTTGAGTGCTTTGACCTGATTCTTTTTGCAAGTAGATCATCTGAACGACTGTGGAAAGGGGACTAGGGTTGTTGCTGCCTTTCTGAAGATATTTTGGAAATTTATTCTTTTTACAAAAATTATCATGACCTTGGCTTTAAAAACAGGGTTTTTAAATCCAAGGTTAAAAATGAACTGTACATAATGAGAATATCAAAGAAACATGTTTACCATCCTCCCTCTGGCTTTCTGGTCACTCAAGGACTTTCAGAGACATAACCTTGCTAAGACAACTGACCAAAACCCTAGACCTAGAATTTTGACATTAAGACCAAACAAGAGCAGTTTGACAAACTCAATGACATGATATGACCTGATCCAGCAAAGCCAAGAGGGGTATGAATAGACCAGCTCCTCCATCAGGGTTATGGCATGCCTAACGGGATGCAAACTTTGACACTGATGAGACACCTACTAAATGCAAATGCAAAGAGCTTTGATCACTGATGGAGGGCTTTCAAGACCGACACTAACAGTATCTACCTTATCAAGTAATTTTTTATCATTTTTACATCATATTACATCAATTTACATCATGTCACATCATGAATTTGACCATAAAAGAGAAAAGGTCAAACTAGAAGAAAACTAGGTGAAAAATAGAGTTTTTGAGCGAAATTGGCACTTTTTCATGTTGTGCGTAGCGCCATTTTTCCTGTGGATAACACCTTTTCAAAACTACTTTTGGAGGGATTTCCGAGGTCCAAATTAGGTGTAGGATATCTATTTGGAAAGCCCTATGAGTCTACTTTCTGGAGAAGTTTGAATTTTTTGATTTGGTATCCATTTAACCCTCCAAAATTGCAATCTCCCAATACTGCTTCTTGTGTGGCCAAAAAGTGGCAGAGAAGGCATTTTTTTGGGTGTTTTTGGCCCTTTTGGAGGTCCAAAACTTGTCAAAATTTCCTAGTAATTTCTGAGCATGCATAACTTTTCATAAGGAATCCAAAAATGCCAAGTTTTCTTCAAATGGAGGTCCCTATCAAAAGCGAGCGTCGGTGGCGCTACACACCTGTCGGAAGAACTTGTTTTTTTCCTGAAAATTTAAAAAATGTCAAAAAGTTCACCAAATTTCTTGAAATTTGGCATGAGTGATATATGTCAGGTGCTATGTTGGGCCAATTAACCTTACCAAGTTCTTGATTTTATCATGCTCTTTCTTTGCTCCTTAAGGTCTTCCATGGAACTATCACTAAGGGTTTCTTCCTCCATTTCATACTCACTATCCATCTCCATTCTTTTCCCTTGATTTTGAAAAATGTGATTATATATGAATCGTTTGTGGATAATAGTATGGAATAGGATGGAGGAATGGAATGGGAAGAGTGTATGGGGGAGGGAGTGTGGAAATGTATGTGTGAACAAGGTTTAGCGATGAGTAGGGTTTTAGGGAGAGTGGGTAGAGTTTGATGATGTGAATAGGGCTTGCAGGGTTTGGGAGAGTGGGTAGGGTTTTAGTGACGTGAATAGGGTTTGTAATGAAGTGGGGCTAGTGAAAATGTACAATGTGGGAATTAGGGTTTGCAGTCTAGGGAATTATAGATAGGAGGATGGGGATTAGGGAAGCAGTAAAAGATGATATGGGGCAGTAGTAATGAGTGTGTTTTTACAACATATGAGACAATTTAGTGAAAGTTAGGGTTTTGATGTCTAGAGAATCAATACAACCCAAAAACTTATGCAACAATTCCTTTTAGCAATAAAAATGATGTTACTTACTTGCCATGGAGGAATTTGTGAGTTTTGAGGCAATTTGATAAGTTTTGGAACTGTTTTTAGCCCACCTACTAGGTGCATAGTGCACTCACCCAGGTGCATAGCACACTTTGTATGCATAGCGCCCGTTCAAAACTCAATGTAAAACCTGCACCAGGTGCATAGTGCCAATTGTATGCATATCGCCAACTGACAGGTGCATAGTGCTTTTTGCAGGACACTTTTGGAGGCCTTCCTGGTGTCCAAATTGGGCTTTCCATAGCTTGTTAGAAATATTATCGAGTCTACTTTCCAACACAACTTAAATTTTTCAATTTGGAGGTCATTTGCCCTGTCAAATGTCCAATATCCCAAGATTGGTCAAAATGTGCCAAATGAGGCTGCCTAAATGCAGAGTGTTGTTGCAGTCAAATTTTGAAGGTCTTACTCAACTCCAAATTGAGCTCATGATATCTCATTGGAAATATATTTATGTCTAGATATCATTTCACTCATCAAACAAGTCATTTTGCCAACCAAGCTAGGAGAAATCTTGATTTTCCTAAGGCCACTCCAGAAGTACAGCAACCCTCCTGGGGCAACTTTATTTTTGACATTTCTCTAAAACCATGATAGCTGTGTAAAAATTGAAGGAGGTTTTTCTTTCTTGGCCTATTTTAGAAAAAAAACGCTCTCACTTTTGTGAAATTCATCTTCTATTTCTCAGAAACATCATTTGAGTAAAACCTACCCCGACGTGTGGAACAGGGGATTTGTCGAAATGAAGGGAAATAAAGGGGATAAGGGGCTTCTAAATTCTTGAGGAAATTTTGGGAAGTAGGGAGGGATGTTAGGAAATAGGGGAAAGTGGAATTTCATATATATAGTGATGGGAAGGAGTCCAAAAGGGCTAAACATAGGCCTAACCTAGAAAACTATCAAATTGTAGCAAGAAACTAGGGTTTGTGGGAAAATGAGGAATTTGAGGGATCTCGGTGATGGGAAGTGTTTAATAAGGTATATTAAGGATAGGGGAATGGTATGAGCATCAGGATGCAAGCTTTGTTGATGATTTGACCATACAAGTGAAATTACATTCAAAACCCTAGGAGAGGGAAATGAACCTTACCCAAGTACAACTGAAGCACGAACAAGCTGCAAAATGACCTATTGGAACCTAAAATGATGATGACCACTCTTTGAATGATGATACACTTGGCTGAATGGTGACATGGAATGACACTTGGAAAACTTTGGAATGAGTGAAAACAAACCGTATACCTAATACCTAGTGACCAAATTTTACTTGAAAGCTCACTGAAATGACAAAATTTCACTTTGACACTCTGAGACCATTTTGTAAGAGAACATTTGATCACTGGTGGAAGGCTTCAAAGACTGGCACTAAAAAAACCCACTGAAGGACAAGCCCACTGCACAGGAAAAGGGAAAAGCCATTAAATTGGAGCTAAAGGAGGAAGAAATTAAGGACATCCCAATGGATGATGACGAGTTGGGCGTGGAAGTGGAGGAAGTTGAAGTCAAGGGTTTTGATTCTATCACTAAGTTTCCTGAATACATCCCTCCATGCAAGGAAAAGACCAAAGTGCCGAAGGACATTGATGAAAGCAAGGTCTCATTGCACACACCTCTGCTGCTAGAAGAAATTGTCTTTGAAGGACAATGATTGGGGCGGGTTCCTGTGTTGAAACTAGAAGATTGGGACTTAGCTAACCATGAGAAGTTCTCACGCTTAGCAACAAAGCAGATAATGCATCGCATTGTTGACACAACCACTAGGATGACTGCATTGGTGGTGGGCTCCAGTATTGCAGCAATAATGTTGCAACTCCTGGGACTCCCTTCTTTACTTTTATCAACCCGGTAGTTTGTAACAAACTTGGAAGTGACGATGTTGTATGCACAAGTACTAGCTCTTGCCGCAGCTGTCACTTGGTCAGCTGGCACAAGTTCGCTAGGGGCTTAAGCCAACTTCTATGAGCTCTTAGAAGAAGCTTTTTAAATGATGGCTGGAAGCTAATTCAAAGGACACTGATCTACTTGCAGAAAGAAACTGAAAGCCAAAAAGTAACATAAACCCTAGCAAACCCTAATTATACCAGCTAGTCCTATTGATGCAGAGGAGAGAATGCAAAACATTAAGAGAGATTCCATTACTTCTATGAAGGTCAAATGCACATGTCTAGGCTACCTCTATCTGAAGGAAACATCTTTTTTTGTATTTTCAAATAAGTTATCAGAATTATCATGCATGTGTTTTAATTGGCTTTTTACTTGTGCATGGGTGGATCAAGGAAGAGAAATGATTGGAAAAAGTTGGGAAGGTTCAGGGAGGGTCTAAGGAGTCCCTAACACCCTTCCGGAGAGTTTCACAAAGTTTGGCTATCCAGCAACCTCATTTGTGAGCTTCTACAGGAAGTCTGCAGGGGTTCTACAGGATGTTGCAGGGATTTTTACAGGATGTTCAGAAATTTCTACAGGATGTTCTAAAATTGGATTTTGGAGGATGGGCAAGTGAGAGAAGATGCATGAATGGATAGGGAGGTAGGGTAGGGGTCTGAAATGATCCAGTGACTGATGGATGAAGTGATGAGAGGGTGTGAAAGCTGACTTGACTTAAAGAAGGATAAGACAATGGAAGAGCAAGAAGGTAGGGTTACATGGGCGGAAGAATAGTTGTGAGATGAGGAACCTAACTAGGGGATGGAGCAGCTGGCTTGGATGAAGCGTAGGTGGATGAGAGAGTGATGGAGATGCCCTGCACGGTGTACACTTAACCGAATCAACCAAGTCCTGCACACAATCAAAATCTTAGCTAATCTATCCTAACTGTCAATGAAACAAATGAACAACAGCTTTATTTCTAAAGAGAACCATGTACAACACTTAAGCAAAGAAACATCTCAAAAGGTCTGAACGCATGACTAACTTCTACAAATGAAGACATTACACCAAAGATTGCATGGTCAAGCAAACTAGTGTTTTTGTTGGGCAGCACTGTTTCTGCAATTCCAGCCCCTGATCCAATAAGCGAGATGTGAAACTGAGAGTGTAGACAACCCCTTTTCCTGGAGCTTTATCGATTATTATCCTATCAATATATTCTACACATATGAAGCAATTCTATTCCTCAACAGTGACCTATTTAGCCAACACAACTAAATCTTGCTCCACAAAACCACGTTTCAAATGCATAAAAGGAAAATCACAATGCATATAGAAAAGATAACAATACAAAGAAGGAGGCCCTAGGCTCTCAGGTTGGGCCCAACCCCGAGAGCTATGGCTCCTATAGAAAACTCAGAGCTGATATCAAATCTGACTGCTTCTCATTATCAAAAAATAATCATAAGTCAAGAGTTATGCCAACAATGGCTACAAGAGAACACAATAGAGCTAGCAGCACTGTAGTGTAAAGTATGCAAAATTTTTCCAAAAGTCCCTCACAAAGGTTGAGGCCTTAACATTTATACACCATGAGGCCCTAGCTGGCCTCCTAAATCCATGGGACTTGGCTACCCAAACTGTGAGTGAACAACTCCTTCCAAAAAATCTGTTTGGATGCCTTCTAGATCCGGTTTTGGTGGCCTTTGGAGCTCGGAGTTGGGGGTGAAGATCCCTAGGGAGGATATTTAATGCCATAGACAACCCCCCTATGAATCCTCAACCCAAGCTTGGTTGTCTCTAGCCCATGACTGCTCGATTTTGCTCCAACATGTGCCAAAAAATCCTGAAATGAGCACATGTTAGCCACCTAGGAAGAGTGACTACCCTTATTCGTACAAATGACATAAACATACTAAAAAATAATGCATAAGTTATGAGAAATGAAGGATTGAACAAGGATGATTGGGCCAAATGAGCCCAAAATGTTACCAAATTTGGGGCTCATCATCACCCCCCTGCTAAAATGGTTGCTCATCCCTGAGCAACTAGTCCAGCTCCTCGTCTTTCATTACTTTAATCGCCACTCTCACATCCCAGGCTTCTGAAGTAGTATCCTCCTCACTGTCATGGAACCCAGCCTTCTTCTCCACCTCTTCCCACTGCTTATGCTCTTCTTTTTCTATGCTTCCTTCTACCAATCCCAAAAGCAAAGGTGGGCTTAGCTTGAGGTTGATCCAGCTGGCCTAGAGGTTCTGCATGGACTTCTTGTAGAGAGGCACCCCTACTAGGGCCTCCCTCATCCTATTTGGAGTGTGATACTCCCTGATTTTGAGGCTGTGGGACAATGTGTTCCACCTTCAAGTGCAAGCATGAACACACTTGTCCCCTAATAATCACTCCATATCCTTGAAATGTGCTATAGCCTGAGCCTGCTGATCCATGTATTTTAATAAAGCCTGAGAGTTGGTTGCTAGGTGTTGGTGGGCTGATATCAATGCAGTGGGGTCCCCTGGCTCTGCTCTAATCAGCAGTGGTTCATGTAACTCTCGGTTCATAACATCTTTGACCTCTGTCACTCTCTTTTCTTCGTGGTTTAACCATGAGGTAAATGCCATCAGCTGCATATCTCCCACGATTGTGTTGGGGTCCCATGAAGTTACGTTTGGAAGGGCCAAATTATGGAGGTAGAACTTTGATAGCTTGGCCTTGTCCTCTGTTGAGCTGATGTTGCATAAATCTGTGAACTGCTGGGGGTTTTGGATTTGGGAGATACCCCTCTGTGCCAATGCATTAATTTGGAATTGCAGCCACTGGTCCCGTAGGTATAGGCCATAAGATTTGGCTGGCTGCCTACATTGCAGAGCATCCATAGCCCAACTGACCATGCAGGCTAGTTGTGCCTCTTTTTCTTGCACCTGCTGTTTAAGAGCTTGTATCTCTATGTTTGCTTGCAATTCCCTTTCATGTAGTTGCTGATTTAGTTCCTCAAGACCGGCTTGCATTCCTTCTTTGCCTTGAGGTTCTATTGTAGTGTCCTCTGATGTTGTGCCCCTTTCTTTCCTCTGTCCTGTAGCTGCAATTTGAGCTTCTCATTCTCTTCCTGTAGAAATACTCGCTGGTAGTTTCCCACGTGTTTTTCCATAGCCAATTCTCTTCTTACCTCCTTGAGTTGTTCCTCCAAGGGGCCTATATCTGCTACTCCTTTAGATTTAGCTATCCTCATCCATGTGTGGGTCCTCACTCTTTCTTCCTCCAGTGCAAAGAAAAGCGACACTGTGAATTTCTGTGGAATAATTTTCCTAGCCTCCAAAAAGTTATAATAAGAGCTCAAGCTGGGCTGGGGGCTAGGTTCTATAATGTTCTCTAACTCTTCTTCCCTTTGTGGTGATGTGGCTGCCTCCCCCTCCATCCTTTCGGTCTCCTTGAGCCTAGCCAATGTTTCCTATAGAACGGCTTCAACATTCTGTAGAGGGGTTTTTGAAGCTAACCTTTCCATTCTCTCCCTCCAGGTAGTTGTCTTCGGGATCCCCCACTCATAAGTGACTGATACTTTGGAGGGGGGCTTCTCTTTTGGCGAGGTAGGGGTGTCTTCAATGGTAATTGGGTCCTTGGATGAAGGTTGGGGCCTGCCGGCTTTAATTCTTACACTTCTCCTCGCTTTGAAATACAGAGGAGTCTCCCTCTTTCGTTTTTCCTTTGGCTTGGAAGAGGTACTTAGGGTGGCCAGCACAGCGGCTGCCTCCCTAGCAAGAATTTCAGTCATTTTCTCCTTCTGTTTTCCTTTCTCAGGACTTCCTGTAGAAAGCCCTGTAGTGGCTGATTTCTGGCTTCCTGAAGAAGCCGTTTTTAACCTTCTTGTAGAAACAGATGGCACCGTTTTAGCCTGCTTGGCTGAGGGTACTTTTTCTTTTAACTTTGCTGAGGCTGCCTTAGAGGTGCCCTCACTGACGTGGAATTTTTCCGTCCTTTCCACCCTGCTCTGTATTCTTTTCTCCCTGGGTGTTAGTGTGGTTTTGTCACCCTCTGTTTTGGCAGCTTGGTTTTTCTCTTATTTTCCCTTCTGTTCTTTCTTTGGTGTTTTGGCCAGGGTTTCTTGGCCTTTACCTTTCTTCTCTGCTTGAGTGTGTTCCTCCTCCTCGCTGCTGGAGGAGGTGATCTCCTCAGCCAAAATTCAGATGTCATCATCCTCAGTCAAATTTCGAAAGGTTTCCCAGGAGAGAGGGACAGTGTACATGTGGAGTGCATCTTCCACGAGGAGCTTAATGAGCCCATGATGGTGTAGGTTTTAACTCTGTACAGAAATTACCTGCATACGAATTCTTAAACAAAGAAAATAAACAATGCGAGAGCATAACCCATAAAACACATATGTACAAAGATTTTTCCCTGGATCCCAAAACCGGGACTACCAGCTTGATTTTTCATTATGTTCCTTTCAATGTTACAATACCTATTTATACATGCCGAACCATCCAATACCATGGACCGAAAACCATCGCATCCAATACCATGGATCGAAAACCATCGCGTCCAAAAACATGTGCGAAAATCATGCACAAAACCATAGGTGGGTCCGCCCAACCTAACATATGGTCCAAAACGAAAAGTGGGGTTACGGGTGCCCTTCAAACCCCCTATTAACTACGTGGAAAGAATATAACACAACCCAACAGATGGGCTATCTGGTCTAGTGTTTCCTCTCTTAATTTGGTGGCACACTCAGTCATGGACTGTAGGAGGAAGTAAGGAATGCTCAACATTTTCTCTGAGGGTAGGTCCATTCGGCGCCTGAGTTCTGTGAGCAACCGGAAATGATATCCATACACGATGCTAAATCACCCCTCGCACGTGATATACTTCATAATCTGGAGGCTGACCTCACTCTAGAACGGTTGTAGGCTCGTTCTTTGAACTCCATTCTTGTCTTCTGAGAATTGTTCCTCTGGAAAAAGGAACTCCTTCTTAGCTTTCTGACACAGTTTTCTCTCCTCCTTATCCCAAGGTACCCCCATCGGTAGATCAGTTACTCTGCTAATGAACTGTGGGGTGAGTCTGAGGTTCAATCCTCTGAAGTTGACAACGGCCAATGTCTTTGACTTTGGCTTCAAGGATCACAGGAATTCTTCTGCAACCTCGTCATCGTGACCCTGAAGCTTGTCACAGAATGACATCCATCGTGCACGAGAAAACAGGTCCACCACCTCAGGGGTTTCTCGTAACTTCTTTGAGTCTGCAGGATCTTTTCTAATGAACCCTCCCGGCATGGTAAAAACTTGCTTTGTTGGCCTGAGCTTGCCTGCTCGTATACAGAAGTGGATCTTTGGGATTTCCTTAGACAGAGCGCAGAGCTATGTCTCTGTTATGCACACAGTTTATAAAATTCACAACTTTCTATGAGTGAGCCTTAACAGTGGCTCAATTATAAATCAAACCCTAGAGAAAATCCCGCATACACACTATGACGACAATTCTCATGTAGTGATAAGAAAACGCTTGTAAATTCATGCACAGACTGTAATTCACGATTTCCTACCCCTTCAACACGTCGACTTCACCACCTTTTGAACCAATTGCATGGGAGAACTATGTTCAGGCTTACCTCATTCCAGAATTGCCACCTTCAACGTGAACAGTCCAAATTCATCCGTAATGTTGAGCTTCCTGTAGCGTAGCTTCCTGTAGAAGTCGTGCACGGATTCTGGGGAGCGCTTCACTGGTTTTGGGCCTTCTGTGCAGCAACAGGACGTTGGAACAGGCCAAGAACTTGGAGTAACATCCTTCAAAGAATTTAGGATGCGTACTCGGCTGCAAAATGGTTGAGAATAAATGAGTGCAGTGCACCATACGTGATCTAGCCAGCGGATTTGAATTTCTGTGGAATTCGTGGCACGGGGGTGAGTTGTCCCCATCGGCCTGTTGGCCGACGTCACCTGCTATCATTCTGCTACGTGTATGCCTAACCACCAAATCCTTCCCTGTATATCTACCGCCGCCACTCCTGTTAGATCGCCGCTTCTCTCCGGCTGGACGCTTCCCATGTGTCCATTTCCTATATTGTCGACACAACCAAAGATTTTCGGATCCGATGAGGCTGTCGGGCTAGTTGTGGTGGCCAGTTGAATGGCTACCCGACTTGTTCAATCCATTCATTTCCATAGTTACACACATTTTAGAGCATCGCTTATGTAATTTGACGAAACAGGGTGAGGCACTTACCTGTGCGGCCGTGGACGTGATTTTTCTCATGCTTCAGGACGAGGGGTGATGGATCTGCTTGCTGCTGCTTCGTGCACAGGCACGGGAGCTCCTTTTCATTGACTGCTGCTGGTTGCGAGACCGGTTTCCTGGCTGTGGATGGTGCATGCGTCAGCTTCATGAGTTGCAGGTTCCTTCATGGTGTGTGCTCTAGACAGATCAACTGCTACAGGATTCCTGTAGGACATCCTGTAGCCGTTTCTCCTCCTAGGGTGCATGCCGAAATAGTGGAGTCACGTTCACAGGTGCAGGGTCCTCAGATTGCCTTGACAGGTAAAGCGTTGAGCCTCTGCATGCTTTATTTCCCACTTAAAAATATTTCTTCTGAGAGTCCAACGTTCTGGTATGACTGTGCAGGTATTTCAATCATATGGCAGCAATGGTGGTGAAAGGAGGCGACAGCAGTGGGGGATGGAGAAAAAAATTGGTTGCATGACTCCTTATTGGACTTCGAGATCAAATTCTTCTACATAGTCAGTCCTGGCCCGTCCAAAGATTCTACAGGATGTTTCCTGTAGAAATACAAAACTTCCTGTAGAAAGTCCTGTAGCTTCCTGTAGAAGGCTAAACTATGACCAGATTGTGCCCAAACCTTGGAAGAGATGAGTGTTTATGGAGGGAGTGCTGGTGAGGTCGCCTAGTATCATGGTAGGGACCCTTTTCCTTGAGTTGAGAGGCCTCCTTTTTGCATGGAATACCTGCAACTTGCATTAATTTCCAAAGATTGAGCCTGTTTTTCTGTTTCTGCCTCCTTCTTTTTCTTTTCTTTTTTCTTTTTTCTTTGTTTTTTTTTCTCTTCTTTTTTTTTTTTTTTTTTTTTTTTAGGAGACAGCAGGGGTGCCTCAATGAGGTTTTCACCCCTACTATCTGCCTTGGGCACCTCAGAGAGGTTTTCACCCAAGGGTCTTTTTTTATTCCAATTCTTTTTCAGAGAGACAGCAGGGGCGCCTCAATGAGGTTTTCACCCCTACCATCTGCCTTGAGAGCCTCAAAAAGTTTTTCACCCAAGGATCTTTTTTATTATTTTTTATTTTTTATGTTGCTCAGGGTATGCCCAAAACAGAGGCAGAACCCTTCTCTATGACCAGCACTAATTTTTCCACAGTTTTGATGAACTCTTGCCTCGAAAGAGGTTTCCTGTAGATCTTTAGTCGATGCCCATTGACGAGCATGGGGATGGATTCCTCATCAATGGTCCGAATAAGAACAGACCCATTTTCATTACAATTCTCCACTACATATGGTCCTAGCCATCTTGTCCTCAGCTTCCCCTTGAAATCCTTATGTCTGGAATCATATAGCAGCCCCCAATCTCTAGGTTGGAATTGCTTGTCATTGAGGTGCCGATCATGCCATATCTTCCTCTGAAGTTGAACCACTTCTGAGTGGAGAAGGGCCTGCATTCAGTGTTCATCAAGCCCATTTAGCTGCAATAACCTTTCTTGTTGGGCATGGCTGAGATCTAGGTCCAGCTGAGCTGCCATCCTCAATGTGTTGTACTCGAACTCAATTGATAGCAAAGCTCTCTTCCCATAGACCAATTCATAAGGTGTGAAGCTGGTTGTGGTCTTCCAAGTGGTGTTGTAAGCCCAAGTGGCCTCAACCAGGTGATCTGCCCGATCCTTTCTGCTGCTGCTCACCACCTTAGTCAAAATCCCTTCTAATGCTCTATTGGTGACTTCCACCTGCCCATTTGCTTGAGGATGATAGGGGGTGGAAGTCCTATGCTTGATCTTGTGATCAGCAAGCAAGTCTTCAATTAAGTTGGAGGTGAACTAGCTTCCTTGATCGGTGACTAACTCTCTTGGGTAGCCAAATTTGTAGAAGATGTTTTCTCTTAAAAACTCAGCCACCTTTTCTTCTGTCGCTGCTTTGATTGCCTTGATTTCCACCCACTTTGTCAGATAGTCTGTGCACACAATGATGTAAGACCTTTTCCTTGAAGGAGGATTGATAGGACCCACAAAATCCATACCCTACTTCTCAAATGGTTAAAGAGTCACTTGAGGTTGGAGAGGCATTTCGTCCCTTGGGGTCGGCTTCCCCGTCCTTTGGCATCGGTCACATTGGCTGATATATCTCTTGACATCTTGATGAAGCGTGGGCCAATAGTAGCCTGCCTGTAGAATTTTGAAGGCAGTCCTCTTGGCTGCAAAATGTCCTCCACAAGGCCCATCATGACAGGTTAGGAGGATGTCAAAGACTTCCTCCTCCCTTACACAACACCTTAAGATCTGATTGGGGCCAAGTTTGAACAGGTTGCCCCCGATCCAAGTGAATGAGGCACTCTTCCTCACAATTCTGCTTTTCTCTTTTGAAGATAGATGCGGAGGGAAATGTGTTGAGACCAGATAGTTTGCTATATCAGCAAACCATGGAGAGAGTATTGAGATAGCAAACAAATTTTCATCTGGCATCTGGTCGTCCACTGTTCCATCTTCACTTGCAAGTAAATCCAGTCTAGACAAGAAGTCAGCAACAACATTTTCTTTACCTGGTTTGTCAACGATAGTCAAATCAAACTGTTGCAACAGAAGTAACCATCTAATAATACAAGCATTCACATCTGGTTTATTCATTAAATATCTAATGGCAGCATGATCAATATGTACAAATGTTTGATAGCTAGTGATGTAGTGTCGGAACTTGTTCAGGGTATGGACCACAGCCAAGAACTCTTTCTCAGTTACAGTATAATTCTTTTCTGCCTTGGATAAGTTTTCAAAGTATATGGCATATGGGAGTTTTTGTTCAACCTGTCCTAAGACTGCCCCTATGGCTTTGTTTGAGGCATTAGTGTGGATGTGGAAAGGTAGGGCCCAGTTTGGACCTCTCAATATCGGGGCGGATACCAACTTATCCTTTAATTCATTCAGAGCCCTTTGACAACTGTCCATCCATTTGAACTCAACATCTTTTGCTAAGAGGCCAAACAGTGGCGAGGCTAGCTTACTGAAGTCTTTAGTAAATCTTCTATAATATCCTACTAAGCCTAAGAAACTCTGAACATCTCTTACCTTCTGAGGAGGTGGAACCTTTTTTATGAGAGCAATTTTATTAGGATCCACCTGCAATCCTTGGCGAGAAATGGTATGTCCTAACACAGTTCCTTCAGTCATCAGGAATTCACATTTTTAAGGACTAAGGGACAGGTTCATTTCAATGCACTTGGTTAGAACTTTTCCCAGATTGGACAATGCTTCCTGGAAGTTGGACCCATAAGGAGTGAAGTCATCCATATAGATTTCCACCGAATCATGGACCAGCTTAGAAAATATGCTCAATACTGCTCTTTGGAAAGTGGCAGGAGCATTGCATAGCCCAAGGAGAAGTGAAGGTGGTCTTATCTTGGTCTTCCAGGCTGATTTGGATCTGGTTATACCCACTGAACCCATCTAGGAAAGAGAAAAACTTCTTCGCCGCCAGTCCATCCAACACTTGATCTATGAAAGGTAGAGGAAAGTGGTCTTTCTTGGTGGCTTTGTTCAGTTATCGGTAGTCCACACAGATTCTCCACTTTCCACTTTTCTTGGGTACCGACACCAGAGGGGACACCCACTCGCTATCCAAGATGGGGTAGATGAATCCTGCATCCAACAATTTTTGCAATTCTTCTTTGACAATGTCCTTAAGGGCTGGATTCATTCTCCTCTGAGGTTGCTTGACCTGTTTACAATCTTCTTTGATGTAGATGTGATGGGTACAAACCGAAGGATGGACTCCTTTCATCTCTTTATAGCTCCAAGCAAAAGCATCTAAATGACTAGCCAATAGACTATACAGCTCCTTTTCCTGGGAAGGAGATAGGGAGGAGCTGATCTTTAACGTTCTCTCGGGGCCAAACTCCACATTTTTGACTCTGGGAGAGATTGGATCGGTCACACAAAGGTCCACTAAGGTGCTGGCTTGAGTATCCTCCACCAATTTCTCTAAGGACAATGCACTGGGAGGCGGATTCTGAATCAAGGTCTCAATCAAATCATCCTCGGTTTGAGGACCTCCCCTGGTGGTTTCTAAGGTGCACAAGGGTGCAGAGTACACCTCATCCTCTTCTCCTTCTTCCAACCAAAGTGGTAAGTCATGCTCTAATAGAGGTTGGGCAGGAGGGTATAGGACTAGCTACTTGGACATAGGACCATTTTTGATGGTCATGTTTCCTGCCCGACAGCTTATGTAAGCATCCGCAGTGGCTAACCAAGGTCTTCCCAAAATAAGGGGGTATCCAGTAAGCTTTGCCTTTGGTTGAAGAACCAAGAAGTCTGCAGGATACCCCCAAGAGTCAACAGAGACCAAAACATCCTCCATAATCCCTTCGGGAGTCACGGTGGAGCGATCTGCCAACTGCAGGACCGTCGAGGTCTTCCTTAAGGAACCGTAAAGGTTGAGTTTGAGCATGGTATCCCTGGTCATCACATTAATGGCAGCCCCTAAATCAATCAAAGTGTGGGGTATGATGGTGCCATTGATGTGGACATCAACTACAGGACTCCCAGGATCCAAATACTTTGGACAGATTACTTGCCCCAACATAAGATCAGACAGTTGTCCTATGACATTGATGGTTGAGGCATCTCTTTTTCACCTGACTGGGTGCCTGAAACACTTTTCCTTAACCAATTTGTTGTATATCGGTACATCTTTCATGGCTTGGAGAAGTGGTATTCTCACACAAAACTGTTTGAGTTCTCCCAGAAGCTCATTCTCCTCTAGGTCAGGTTGTGTGGTTACTGTTAGTCTCTCAGGAAAGGGTGGAGTGGCCTTGGGTTCACTTTCCTGTTTATCTTCCTCGTCCTCTGGGGGAGGAGGTTGGTGATCCTGAAGAGTCTTCCCGGATCGCAAGTTGATCTCCTGGATCTCCACAACATAGGTAGGGCATGTTGTTTCCCCAGTGTATACCTGCTGGGCCTGTCGGTTGTTAGAATTCGGGTTCGGTTGAGCAGGCATTTGGGGTTATCTTGGAGGAGCAGGAGGTAATGGTTGTGGTTGAGCTGGTGGTGGAGGCAAAATGGTGGGAGGATTTTTGTACTAGGGCCTCCACCCCAGTTGAGTTGCATTCCACTAAGGCTGTGGCTGGACATGTGAGTGAAACGAATGAGTAGTGGGTTAAGAATGGTATTGAGGTGGGTAAGACCATGGAGGAGACACAGACCAGGAAGGATGAGAAGGGGGACCCCAAGAAGGCATAGGAGCATATTGATTCCTTGGTACATGGCCTTAAACCCAGGTAAGGTTGGGCATTGGTTTGTGGGGTGGTCCTCCTCACAAATGAAACATACCTCTACTGAGTGTAATCGACACTCGTTCTTAGGGTGCTTCCTTGTACACCTACGACAGAAGATGGCCAAAGCCCTCTCAACTTCATCTTTCTTTTGATGGATTCGGAATGTATCAAGTTCCATGGCAATGGTCTGTCTCACCTCACTTTTGAGGTCCTCCAGCTGATTAACAAACTCATGCTTGGAGAAAGTCATACTAGCTAAAAGGGGGTTTCCCCTGCTACTTTTCTGGGCTGCCCTAGAGTGGTTTCTAAACACAGTCTTTATATCCTCATAAGGTAGTTGGTAAACATCTCCTCCAGCTAGCATGTGAAGGGTATCTAGAAGGTCTTCAGGGACTCCTCGGAGCAGGACCAACATGAGAGATTCAGGGTCAAGTGTGCACCTGGCCCGTTTATATCTAAGTTGGAACCTTTCCTCATAATCTTCTAAAGACTCATCATTTCCCATGGTCATCTGAAAGATTTCTCCCTTGGCTTCCTTGGACCTACAGTAGTCCCGGTATTTGGTATTGAAATCTTGCTACATCTGAGCCCAAGTGGTGATACTATTTCCAAGTAAGCCCATGAACCAGCGTAATGCCGCATCCTTGAGGGTAGAGGGAAAGAGTTTCAATTTTTGCTCATCTTCTGTATAGTCATAGGTTCGACAAAGGACAAAAAACTCAAACAGGAAGGTATCAGGGTCTTCAGTAGTCAATCCATGGAAGTGAGGTAAAGTGGAGGGGCTTATGTTTTTCATTTTCATGTCTCCATTGGTCTCTCGGATGGGAAAGGCACCTTCTATTCTCTCATCTTCTCTTCTATCGTTTCGGTTTTCAGCCATGGCTTCAGGTGGAGTGTTCTCTAACTCTTCTTCTGTTATAGGATCTTCGTATATCTCAGGAGGCTCACCTATAGGTTCTTGTAGATCACTGTCACCAAAGAAGAGAGAAGGGTGACTCAGTGAAGTGGTGGGGGTGTTTGGTAAGAATTTTCTGGTTTTATCTCTGTTCCTACGAGGCATGAAATGGAAAGGCTTTTGATTGCTTTTTTCTTTGTTTCTGGCACCTGCAAAACTAAAAATAGTTTGAACTGCAACTATCTATCTTGCTGAAATGAAAACGCGAAATTGAAATGAAAGCATGAAAGGACTAAGCTATGTTGCTCAAATGAAATTGTAGGAATGAAATGCTAGTCTACGCTTGCAGAATTGAAATTGTAGAATTGAAATGCTAATATATGAAAGCAGGAAATATCTATTTTACTTTTGCGGAAATGGAATTGCAGAATGGAAATGAAATAAACTATTTAGCAGAAGGTGAGTGTAGGAAAATAGAAGAAAAGAAACAATCACCAATACTCTGACACTTCCCCGGCAACGGAGCCAAAAAGATGGTGGGCTCCAGTATTGCAGCAATAATGCTGCAACTCCTGGGACTCCCTTCATTACTTTTATCAACCCGGTAGTTCGTAACAAACTTTGAAGTGACGGTGCTGTATGCACAAGTACTAGCTCTTGCCGCAGCAGTCACTTGGTCAGCTGGCACAAGTCCACTAGGGGCTTAAGCCAACTTCTATGAGCTCTTAGAAGAAGCTTTTTAACTGATGGCTAGAAGCTAATTCAAAGGAAAATGATCTACTTGCAGAAAGAAACTGAAAGCCAAAAAGTAACATAAACCCTAGCAAACACTAATTCTACCAGCTAGTCCTACTGATGCAGAGGAGAGAATGCAAACCATTAAGAGAGATGCCATTACTTCTATGAAGGTAAAATGCACATGTCTAGGCTACCTCTATCTGAAGGAAACATCTTTTTTTGTATTTTCAAATAAGTTATCAGAGTTATCATGCATGTGTTTTAACTGGCTTTTTACTTGTGCAGGGGTGGATCAAGGAAGAGAAATGCTTGGAAAAAGTTGGGAAGGTTCAGGGAAGGTCTAAGGAGTCCCTAACACCCTTCCAGAGAGTTTCACAAAGTTTGGCTATCCAGCAACCTCATTTGTGAGCTTCTACAAGAAGTCTGCAGGGGTTCTACAGGATGTTTTAGGGATTTCTATAGGATGTTTAGAAATTTCTACAGGATGTTCTAAAATTGGATTTTGGAGGATGGGCGAGTGAGAGAAGATGCATGAATGGATAGGGAGGTAGGGTAGGGGTATGAAATGACCCAGTGACTGATGGATGAAGTGATTAGAGGGTGTGGAAAGCTGACTTGACTTAAAGAAGGCTAAGACAATGGAAGGGTAAGAAGGTAGGGTTATGTGGGCATAGGAATAGTTGTGAGACGAGGAACCTAACTAGGGGATGGAGCAGCTGGCCTGGACGAAGCGTAGGTGGATGAGAGAGTGATGGAGATGCCCTGCACGGTGTACACTTAACCGAATCAACCAAGTCCTGCACACAATCAAAATCTTAGCTAATCTATCCTAACTGTCAACGAAACAAATGAACAACAACTTTATTTCTAAAGAGAACCATGTACAACACTTAAGCAAAGAAACATCTCAAAAGGTCTAAACGCGTGACTAACTTCTACAAATGAAGACATTACACCAAATATTGCATGGTCAAGAAAACTAGTGTTTTTGTTGGGCAGCAATGTTTCTGCAATTCCAACCTCTGATCCAATAAGGGAGAGGTGAAACTGAGAGTGTAGACAACCCCTTTTCCTGGAGCTTTATCGATTATTATCCTATCAATCTATTCTACACATCTGAAGCAATTCTATTCCTCATCAGTGACCTATTTAACCAACACAACTAAATCTTGCTCCTCAAAACCACGTTTCAAATGCATAAAAGGAAAATCACAATGCATATAGAAAAGATAACAATACAAAGAAGGAGGCCCTGGGCTCTCAAGTTGGGCCCAACCCCGAGAGCTATGGCTCCTATAGAAAACTCAGAGCTGATATCAAATCTGACTGCTTCTCATTATCAAAAAATAATCATATGTCAAGAGTTATGCCAACAATGGCTACAAGAGAACACAATAGAGCTAGCAGCACTGTAGTGAAAAGTATGCAAGAGTTTTCCAAAAGTCCCTCACAAAGGCTAAGGCCTTAACATTTATACACCATGAGGCCCTAGCTGGCCTCCTAAATCCATGGGAATTGGCTGCCCAAACTGTGAGTGAATATCTCCTTCCAAAAAATCCGTTTGGCTGCCTTCAAGATCCGGTTTTGGTGGCCTTTGGAGCTCGAAGTTGGGGGCGAAGATCTCAAGGGAGGTTATTTAATACCATAGACAACCCCCCTACGAATCCTCAACCCAATCTTGGCTGTATCCTAGCCCATGACTGCTCGGTTTTGCTCCAACATGTGTCAAAAAATCCTGAAATGAGCACATGTTAGCCACCTAGGAAGAGTGACTACCCTTATTCGTACAAATGACATAAAAATACTAAAAAATAATGCATAAGTTATGAAAAATGAAGGATTGAACAAGGATAATTGGGTCAAATGAGCCCAAAATGTTACCAAATTTGGGGCTCATCAATTGGAACCGTGAAAGTGGCTCAGGGTGTTGGCATTATGATACATATGTTGTACTTGATGGCAACCCACTCATGTGCAGCAAAGTTCATGCACTTTCATGAAGATAAAAGTTTCTTTCATGTAGAGAAAAGTTCACGCACTTTTATGAAGAGAAAAGTTTATTTCATGTAGAGAAAAGTTCACGCACTTTTATGCAGAGAAAAGTTTATTTCATGTAGAGAAAATTTCACGAACTTTTATGCAGAGAAAAGTTTATTTCATGTAAAGAAACGTTCACGCACTTTTATGAAGAGAAAAGTTTATTTCATGGAGAGAAAAGTTCACACACTTTTATGTAGAGAAAAGTTTATTTCATGTAGAGAAAAAGTTCACGCACTTTCATTCAAGAAAAAGTGCGTATATGTTGGAGAACTTACCTTTGGTCCATGGTAGTTAGTCCTTGGTATTTGAACCTATGGTTTTGGACCATGGTACCTTGTCAGAAGTGTTGATCCCAAGTATTGGGTTTGTGGTATTGGTTTATTATGGTTTTGGTCCGTGGTATTGCATGTAGAGAAAAAGTTCACACACTTTCATGCAAGGAAAAGCGCGTATATGTTGGAGAACTTACCTTTGGTCAATGGTAGTTAGTCCTTGGTATTTGAACCTATGGTTTTGGACCATGGTACCTCGTCAAAAGTGTTGATCTCACGCACTTTCATGGTTGGTTCATGGCATTAGTTCGACAGTTTTTGATCCTATGGTTTTGGACCGTGGTATTGAGAAAGGACTAAGGCTATAAAAGAGGAAGGAGATCATTTGGAAAAGCATCATCTGAATTATTTGAATATCTGATAAAGTGCTAGATTTGGAATACTGTGATTGGGTTATGGTGCAGATCTGGATCTGAGCTAAAGAGGGATCTCACCGGTTGAAGGAGAACAAGATCTAAGGATAGATCGGGATCAAATGGTTTGAAATGAACTATATCTATATATTTGATTATGCTTATTCTAGATCTGTATATTGAATGATCTGAACTGGGTATAACTTAAGTTTGAAATCGATGCAAGTCATGTTTGAATATTTATAGATCTGTACGTGGGTTGGCTTTGGTGTAAGCGCGTATATATGTAGGTTTGGTTCATTGTAGTAGCGTATACAATTTGAGCTATGATATTTGAAGTCACAGGTGGTTCTGGTTGTTGATGGGTTCTGATGACAGCTTAAAGGTTTAGCTTCAGTATTGATGGATGAGAACTAATATTGGATCAGGATCATAATGACTCATATTTGTGTGATCTGATGGACTAGATCTGGGTGCTAAAACATATATTATCCTTGTATATGTATTGATCTGGTTTTTGGGTGATTCAGAAGATTGATTATGTGCTTCAATGATATTAATGGGTCCAGTATGAAAATTGGATGAAATGTGGCCTTTCAGATTATGTGTTGTGCTTCAGGAATATCCAGTCCGAAAATGTATGACACGTGGTACCTGGAGGAGAGAAGATTGTAGGTTGGCGCCTACGTACTAGTATCTAAGCTAGTACAAGAGCAAAGGGGGTTGTAGCACCCGTATTGGTATAAGACTGCACCAATACTAATATTGTAAAAGGATTTTCTTATTAAGAAGAAGATTGAGATGACTTGCAGCAGGTGGTTTTCTCCCACATTGGGTTTCCACCTTATATCATGGTGTTCATGTGTGTGACTTATGTGTGATGATCTGTTCTATTTTACTGCACCAATTTACTGTTAATATGGTTGATAATGTTCTAATGCACTCATTAAGGATCAACTAACTGAATCATAAGAAGTTGTGGAAGTAGCATATATGAATCTGAATATGGAAATGAAAAAGTTTTATTAATGTAATAATATTGATTCACCCCCCCTCTCAGTATTATTTCCAACAATTGGTATCAAAGCAGGTCCTTTGGTAGAAGCTTGATCGCTTGAAGGAGATCCGTGGAACAATGGGAAATAAGCTTAAGAAGAAAGCTCATAAGAAGAAGAAGACATCTCAGAAGAACTATGACAGTGGGAGAATCAATTGGGGATTAGGCATAAGAAGCTCTTCAGATTCAGATTCAGATTTAGAATCATTTCAGAATGAAGATGAACTATCAGGTTGTTGTGGGGAAAAATGCCTATGCAGGACGATCCTATCCACCTAAGGTGTGACAGTGCCTTAGCAACAAACGAGTACAGCTATTCTGGTTTCTTCCTTTATGAAATGCAAAAGAAGAGAGATCAATAGACTTACCGGTGTCTTCCATTTGTCTCTCGATCCGGTCTCTCTTCTCTTTGGGTGTTCACAGCTACTTGCCTTCTTGCTTATCCAGATTCAACTTCCTGCAAGATCACAAGAGAACAGCTACTTGCGACAAGAGAACATCTACTTGAGACAAGAGAAGAACACTACACAAAGACAGATGTTCACATTCATAACTAGTTTAGGATTAGGAATAAACCAAATACACTAATACATTCATACATCAAAATACATCAGCATATAGGAGAAACCAAGATAGCTTTATTGATGAATAACAAGGTTCAGAAAGAGATACAACCCAGAGGGCTCCAATCCAGCATCTCCTTCCCAGAAAATGGAATTCCTATCTTCAGCCCCTTCAAAGCACTAAGCACCCAATGATTCCAGTCTCAAACCAACAGTAATTCTTTGCAATAACAAAATTCCAGCCCCTCGATCTCATGGAGGAGAGATCCATATATAGATGTTTGGAGAGAGGATGAGTCATCTTGAGATCTAACTAGTGTCCTCTCCCTCTGTCAGTTCTTGAGTCCACTTGGAGGTTCTTGTTTCCACTTGGAGATTTGGAACCTCTTACTCATCACCAGTCGAATTCCCTGAGGCAAGTGTCATTTTGGAAGCTTCCTGGGTTTTGACACCTTGAGAAATGAGCCTGCCACTTCTCCATTCTCGTTCAGCGCAGGTAGCTAGTGTTCCAGTTGACATTCAACGCAGGTAGCCAGTGTTGGCTTTGACATTCAGCGCAAACAGCTAGTGTAGCCACTGAAATGATCCTAAATTGACTTGTTTTTGAGCAGTTTCTGGTGGAGAACTTCTGTGAATTGCTGCGGTTTGTTAGCCTTGTTCCTCTAGGGGTAGGAACAACATGTTTAGGGACTTTGGATCCCTTAGATTATGGACATTTCATGCTCAATGCTATAAGGCACAAAAATGTCTATAACAGTTGCCCCCTAAAGTATGAGGCTGTTTATCGGGCGAAATGCTTTGTCAGGGGGATCCAAAGTTCATCCAATGCTGGGAGGAGACCTGTAATAAGATACAATACAATACATTATTTTTCATACTGCTTTCATGATCTAGCTGAGGCGGGCATTCCCATGCTCAGTTTTATAAATTCATTTTTCTGTACATAGAACAGACAATCGTCTGATGGTAGACTAATAATTTTGATGAAATTATCATCCTTTGAGTAGGATGATTATCTTCTGCAATGATGTACATGTCAATGTCTTTATTTTTCCTGAATATATATCGCAGCCCGGATGGATGAAACTAGATCCGGGGTCTTCAAACTCGTTCGATCTTCACTCTAAGTACAAGTCGATCCATGTGAGAATTGTTCTGAAGTCGAACATGGAAATACATCGCTTGATTACCGGTCAATGATGTAAACCATTAACAAGCGCGAGAGGAATCACCGATAATGATAATGACCCTCAAGGTACTGCAGTACAATTCACGTGATGTGAATAAAGGACTTGGCGTCGAACATCACGCAAAATCTTTCGGTTGAAGGTCATTGATGTATACCTATCGCCGGAAGTGAGAAACTTGCCATTGTGGCATGCAAGCTTCAAAGTACTGAAGGGGTTGTTCCTAGATCAACTTCTTGGATAATGAGCTGATGTTGACAAGAAGCGATCCGTCAAAGGAGGGCCTTAATGAATCCCACATCAGTGACACGGAATGGAGCTAATGACTTTAATGGAGGTGAAAATGATCTGTGACATATGATTCAGGGTGGTGGTCATGAAAGGATGAAGGATAATGTATGGCAGTGGATGGGACACGGTTGACTTTTCTGAGCGACTTCTCTTGAACATATGGTGACACTGATACGATGGATCGGTAGCATTACCCCAAATATGGGTGGTATGGAAAGACCATGGATGTGACCGGTGAGTGAAACAACCCAACCCGATTGTGGTACGGAGGAAAAGTGTCATGTTCAAGAGCGACTTGCTACCATCAAAGTTTTCTTTAGTTTCTCCCAATTTTTCCCCAGTCATTGCTGACCAGTACCTCTTTATTTTTGTCAAGCTTGAGGAGGATAACATATGCTTGTTCTATAACTTGCCCTTCGGGCAAGCCCATCGCTATGTTTTAACGAGCCTAGCGATGGTGAAACTCGTTCTCGTCTAAAGACAAGTTTGTCGCTATTTAATGATTTTAACGAGTTTAACGACAAGGATAACTCGGTCCTTTTCATTTTTAGAGAGTCTGAAAAGGTACATAAAGTTAACTCCAAAAGTCCTTTTTCATCATCTAATCCCTTAAGTCCGAAAAAGTATAAAACAATACAGAAGGGATGAGTTTTCGATAGTTTTAACGAGCCGAATAAAATAAGCGCTCGATCTTTTTGTGCAATAATCCCTCAGGTCCAAAAAGATTAAAATCTAGAGGAGGGATAGCTCTTCCGGTCACTTTATCGAGCTGGAAGGCCAAAACTCGGCAATCTTCTCATATTTTATGAGTCAGTTGAAAAGAGCTTAAAGAAGACTCGTCTTTTGAGGAACGAGTGATAAACAGGGTTAGCAGCTGATTCCAGGTACAGGTTGGAATTTTCCAATCACAGCAGTGTCACAAGGATGGCTAGGTGTAATCACTCTTCGCAACTGTTCCTCAAAATGGGTAAACAATCATATGGAGGTGAACGATCAGCCAAATGAAAAGTGGAGGTGACGGTGCAAAAACGACCAAGGCTTTAATGGCTGATGATATTACATTCACAATGGTTATTTACCGGGATAGTTCATTTTTTAACGAGCTTAAATGCGGGTGGAAACATTTGCTCGATCTTATGTTTATTTTTTAACGAGCATGAACTATGTGCTAAAACTGCTCGGATCTTGCGTTTATTTTTTAACGAGCATGAACTTTGTGCTAAAACTGCTCGATATTATATGGTCAAATTTTTTATTTTTACCATCACTAGCTTTGCCCTTTTCGAAGATAGTACTGTATCCTCAATTGCTGCATCAAACTAGTTAGAAACAAATAACATTTGCATGAAAATGAGATTAGAACCCTAATATTTCACTTTGAACTACGTAAAAAGCAATTAAAAGGTGTTTTTACCTCTCATTTTACCATTTCATTTGAACTTGGTTTGTTGGAGCTTTGGAGGTGCCTCTTTCCCCTTGATTTTCACCAGCTGATTCCAGGAGATTCTGTGGACGATTTTCGGCGCCGTCTGGACCAGGTAGGAGCTAAACTCTAGCTCTTTCTTTTCATGGTTTCCTTTTTCCATTCTGTTCCCATGAACCCCTGGGGTTTTGCTAGGGCACTCTTCCATCAGCGCAGGCAGTCCATTCGAAACCTGCGTTGAATGTCAAGCTGCATGAAGGTAGTTTGACCTTCAATGCAGGTACGACACTAGCCAGTTGCGTTGAGCATAGAAAAATAGTTCTATTGCACAGTTTTTGATGAAATTTTGCCAGTTTCTCATCAAATCCAGGATCTTACTCTTTCTCTTGTTTGGTTTGCAGGGACTTTTGAGCAAAATGACCCTCACATGGCAAGAACGAGAACATGAAGAAGAGGACATGATTTCCCTCCATGACCCTATCACGGTGAACGCGCTGTGGAACTGTGGCCTGCTGAAGTTCTTCCGAATCTCTAGTATGAGAGCACAGATCTCTTTACTGTAGTATATGCTTGATGCTTGGGATCCTATTAACCAAGTATTTCAGATCAGGAGCAAATCCATCCCTCTGACCGTGGTAGACATTTACTTCTTGACTGGTTTGTCGAGGCGGGGTGCCCCCATTTCCTTCTCAGGTTCGGCCCGAGGGAATGACTCCGTGAGAGATTATGTCCACCAGTATTGCAAGGAAGGATCTGAGCTGAGTAGAGACGGCAAGGTTGTTATCCGTGAGATTACCGACAGGTCTCTCAGGTCCATTCTGTATACTATTGGTAGGATGGCCGGTAGCGCATCTTTACATGTTGCCAACAGATCTTATGTGCAGCACACCTTGGAGTGTCTCCAACCGAAAGTATTCAACTGGTGTGATGCAATACTTCTTCAGATGAAAAGTTAGTTGAACAAGGTAAAGGATGGGAAGCTGAAGAACTTTGGATTTGGTTCCATTCTGACTACCTCTGCCTTGGATAAAATACCACTGATGCAGCCTCAGTATATCACACTCGACTTGCCTTCTCCTACCGAGCCACACATGCAGAGATGGGTTGATCACATGTCTAGGCATGTTGGTCAACCTCAGATTTCTTTCACTGATACCTTCTTCAGGTGGTTCGAGCGTTAGGAGATGGTCTATCCCGAGTATCCATATGTTGGTATGGATTTCCGAGGTGATCCGGACTTGGTATTTCCGGATGGCGAACAGTGGGGCGCTATTGGTAAAATCTTTGACCATATTACTGTTTACTGTTCTTATTTATAATGTCCTTGTGCTTTATTCTATCAATACTTTAATCAAACTCATGTGTGCATGCAGATGTTGGTCCTGTTCGTCCAGCAGTTCGCCCGAGAGCGCCAGTTGCTGCCCCCGCAGGGGAGACTGCTGGGAGAGTTATTCTCCGCGACCTTGACGTATCCGAGACCCTTACAGCTATGCAGGAGCAGGTTGAGAGCCTTACTCTCGGCATTCCCGATGTGAGGATTGACGAGTTACCTTTACAGTTGCAGCGGCATACTACTGGTGTGCCTAGACGATGGACTCGTCTCTTGCGCATGATTGCACAGGCCGTGACGTGCTATCATGAGCATCACTAGACTAGGGTTCCCCCTAGCATTTTGAGTTTTTGGGTCATATGACCGATTTTGTCTTGGTTATAGAACATTATGTATGAACGATAAACAGCTTATATATATTTTGCTTTTCGAGATTTATTCTGGTTGAGTTATATGATCCATGTGTACAACATTGATGATGTGTCTCTTTTTATAAATGTCGCAAATGTCTATCTAACACATAGTTTGCTAATGAGTCGGTTAATGTGTTTAAGTCTCTGGAAATATGCTGGTATTGAATTGAATCAAATCGTCTTTCCAAAATATTAACCCTTAGGAACATGCGATAAATAGCTGGATTGCGAACGGAATATATACCATTGAGTTGTAGTATTACGAGTTGTGAGTCTAGCCTGACGATTAGTCGGCGTATACCATGGGTGATGGCATCAGAGAGTAGTTCTATCAATGCGCTATACTCAGCGATGTTATTCGTTGATTGCCCAATACATACACCTCTGAAACTTACTAACTCGCCGCTCGGATCAAAAATGGCCCAGGCTGTGGAGGACAGGTTCTGCGAACTACGACTCGCTCCATCGGCATATCCAACACATGTCTGAAGAAGGTTTGACATCTGCAATAAATGTAAAAAGGCGGATCACTCGACCAAAACAAATACTTTAGCGAAAACAAAATACAACAAAAGCATACAGGTTACTATTAAGCATAGTAACGCTTGAGGTACAACCCATTACGGGTTTGCGCCAGTGGAATTCTGTCATAATCCATTAACTCGTAGGCTCCTTTTGCTAACACTCGTTTAACAATATAGGGGCCCATCCATAAAGAATTAAATTTACCTGCTCCCAATTTATCGTATTCTTGGTCATAAAGCAAGACCAAGTCACCTTCTGAGAAGACACGGGGTTTGACATTTTTGTCGAACTGTGCCTTGACTCGTTTATTATGGGCTTCGTTAGCCAAAGCGGCATCACGACGGGTTTCATCCAATTGGATTAATTCCAAGAAACGAGCCTCTTCTTTCGAAGTTCCGGGGAGGAGATCAATTGCGAGTTTAAGAGACGAAATTTCACACTGGATTGGCAAGACTGCTTCCAGGCCATACACCAATTGGAAAGGTGTGAACCCGGTCGCGTTCTTTACCGATGTTCGGTAAGCCCACAAGGCTGAGTACAGGATTAGGTTCCACCTTCTTTTGTGAACCCTGATCATCCTTTGCAACATACGCTTCAGGACCTTGTTGATTGCTTCAACTTGTCCGTTGGCTTGTGGATAATACGGGGTAGAGCTGTCGTGAGATAGCCCTAGCTTGGCAGCTAATTCAACCATCATATGATTGCGAAAATGCGATCCATGATCTGTAACTATAGCCTGTGGTACGCCGAACCTGGCGACTACATGATTAAAAAAGAAAAGGGCAGCTGTTTCACCAGTGTTATCCAATGTAGGCATCGCCTCGACCCATTTGGTAAAATAGTCAACAGCGACTATAATATACCCATGCCCCCTGGTCGAGGTGGGGTTACATTGCATGAAATCGATGCCCCATTTGGCGAAAGGCCCAACAGCAACTATTGGCTGTAAAGGTGCGGGTGGTCTTCTGGTTTTGCTATCGAAAATTTGACAAGCATGGCAACTTCTGACTGCGGTTATGCAATCTTTGAACATGGTTGGCCAGAAGTATCCTGCTCGTAAGATTTTCTGTGCTGTAGCATATCTAGATTGATGCCCCCCACACGTGCCTGAATGACATTCATTCAGGGCTTTTTCGGCCTCTTCATGGGTGAGGCACCTCCTCAGAACTGTATCGATACCACGACGGTAAAGTGTATCACCGACGATCATGTAGTCTTTCGCTTCGTATCGTATACATTTTTGTTCTGAGTGAGAGGTGTCAGGCCTAAATTTTTGGGTTTGGAGATAAATTATTATATCTCCATACCACTCATCGCTTGCAGATATCAGAGACAAACTTTCGTCCACGATTGACTCTTCTGATGTTTCATCGTTGGACGACGATGGGAGATCGCACAATAATTCTGCAAAAACTAAAGCTTTCTTTGATTTGGATTTTACAAATTCCAGATCGAACTCTTGAAGGATCGCTATCCATTTTGAATATTTGCCCCCCAGCAACTATCGCAACAATATATAAGTCATGGGGTTGCAATTTGATAGAATGGTAGTTTTCCAAAAGAGGACGTAATGTCGAAATCTTTGTATCGCTTGAACAGCAGCGAGTCCTAGCTTTTCAACATAAGAATATTTGCTTTCTGTATCATTCAAGTTTTTACTTAAATAATATATAGGATGTTCAATTCCATCGACTTCTTGAACTAAAACCATCGCAATGGTCGTATCTGCTACAGCCAGATACATGTTAAAATCTCTTTGATAGTCTGGGGCATACATTAATGATGCTTTTACTAGAGAATCTTTCAGAGCATCAAAGGAAGCTTGCGCCACCTGATCCCAGACAAAAGGTACATCCTTTTTCAAAAGACGAGTATAACCTTTAGCAAGTTCTGCATAATTTGGAATGAACCTCCTCAGAAAGTTTGCTTTCCCTTGGAGTTTCTGAATCTGAAGCAAATTTGAAGGTGGAGGCAAATTAATGATCACCTGAACCTTGCAGGGGTTGAGCCGAATCCCATCCTTAGAGACTACAAAGCCAAGTAAACGACCAGAACCAACGCAAAACACACATTTGTGCGGATTGAGTCTTATCTTGTAGTGTCGGCAACGTAGAAATATCGCTCTTAAATGCTGCGAATGATCAGTCTGCTTTCGCGAATGAGCCGGAAGGTCGTCGAGATATGGTTGAACGATGTTCTTGATGTCATGGAAGGCATAATTCATTGCCCTCTGAAACGTCGCCCCTATGTTCTTTAAACCAAAGGGTAATTTTCGATAAGTGAATGTGCCCCACGGACAGATGAATGCAGTCTTTGACTGGTCCTGTGGGCGGATATTTATTTGATTATACCCGGAAAATCCATCCATAAATGAAAAGATTTCACATCCGGCGCATTCATCAATTATCTGGTCGATGAAGGGTGTAGGGTAGTTGTCCTTCAGACAAGCTTGGTTTACATCCCTATAATCGACACACACTCTAATTGTCCCTTGTTTCTTCATAACAGGGACAATATTCGATACCCAATCGGTTAGAGGAACCGGGTAGATGAATCCAGCATGGAGAAGTTTTTCAACTTCTGCCTTAATGGCAGCGGATTTCTTGGGGTAGACCTGCCGAAGCCGTTGTCTTACTGGTTTGACATCAGGATACATTTTAATTTCATGTTCAACGATACTCGAGTCAATGCCTGGCATTTCATCATATGACCAAGCAAAGACATCTCTAAACTCGCGAAAAAGAGCGTTATATATTTCCAGTTCTGAAGGAGAACAACCTTTGCCGACATAAATATTCTCTACAACATTTGTCTTAGTCGAGATATTTATGGCTATAGTCTCTTCAATATTGGATAAGTTTCGCTCGGAATCCACCGTATTTACATTATTTGATAGGAATTCAAAAACTGAAGGGTGATAAAGGTCATGCTGAGTATCTTCTTCATATTCCGGAAGAAGGGAACGATGGTGGCAATCATTCCATGGTGCCCCCTCAATCAACATCGATTGTAGGATTCCTTTGTTAGTCCCATGTACTTTCGACCAAGGATCTAATGGGGTACCATATTCTCTAGACCTATCTACCCAAATGCTTGATGAGCGTTGATTTGGGTTCGCCTCCCATGCTCGAAACATTGATTGCTACAATATTTCTATAGGGCTTGGGGGCAAAACCATTGCATGATCCATGTCAACATCGTCTTTTGAGATCTTCGTGGAAGATATCATGTTGTAGGTTCTTATCAATGCTACTTCTCCTATATAGACTGGAGGTGGAAGTGCGAAAGTTCCCATTAATGTGGGGTCTTTCAGTAGGCCTACTCCGATGTCTTGAAGCGAGTGGTTGCTTCCATGGATCATGGGAATGCTTCCTGTAACTTGTGAACCATTAGGGAGGAAGTCTTGTTGGTTGACGATCGTAATCCCTCCTTGAAAAGGGAATGCGATCTTCCTAAAATAAGTCGACACTATAGCTGCCATGGCATATATCCACGGTCTTCCCAGCAGGATGTTGTAGTCAAGATTCCCATCGATGACTTCAACATCCATTTCTACTGTTTTTCCTCCTAGTTCAACTTTCAAGTTATTAAGGATACCACACGGGGTATAAGTCCTTCCGTCGAATGCTTTCAATGTCGTCGAAGATCGCGACAAGGTCGGAGACCCTAAAGTTTTCCAGCAACTCATCGACATGATACATGTAGATGCCCCCTCATCAATAATTGTTCGGTGAACAGTTTTGTTGAGGGATTTCACTTGAATAAGGAAAGCTAGTTGAGCTGGTAACTGAGGATCGTATCCTTTGTGATCAAAGGATACAAGATTGGAATCTTTGGGATCGACCCCACCAATAGCTGATAACAAAGCCTACCTTTGGGATGGGCAATTTTGTAGTACCTCAAGAGTCGACATAGCGGATGGCGATTGGGCCAAATCTTCCACTATGTTATAATGCTACGCCGCTCTGGCGCGAGGATTAAATGTCGACTTGTGTACTACTCCCTTTGGCGGTTTTATTGTTAATTCAGGAATGATGGGCGGTACAACTTCTGTCGAAGTTGTTGTCGAACTGCTTGGTTGATCTTTACCTTTGTCATTCGACAGCTGTGGATTCCCGTAATCTTTGTTCCTTGTCGAAATCAAAGCATCATTCTGCTGTTTTGAAACCGACAACATAAGCACTTGCGACGGGGAATCATTTCCACTATCAACCAGATTTTGACCTGGGTTTGGGAACGGATCAGTTAACACAGCTGAGGTTTGCGAACTTTTGAAGAACCTTCTAAGCTCAACTTTGTATGGACAATCGACTATCCAATGATCCTCGTCACATATCATGCATGGACTTTTTGGTTTCCCTTTCCTAGGAGGGTTTGAAGAAGTTTTTCCAGGGGATGAGTCGCCCTGTTTCTTCTTCTTCCCTTTGTTTTGCTTCTTCTTGCTTCCTGGTTGATTGGTTTCTTTGCCCTTATCTGCTGATATGGCATTTACTTCCGAAGCAAGAATTTCTTCTTTTGCCCCTTCAAAGCACTAAGCACCCAATGATTCCAGTCTCAAACCAACAGCAATTCTTTGCAATAACAAAATTCCAGCCCCTCGATCTCATGGAGGAGATATCCATATATAGATGTTTGGAGAGAGGATGAGTCAGCTTGATATCTGACTAGTGTCCTCTCCCTCTGTCAGTTCTTGAGTCCACTTGGAGGTTCTTGCTTCCACTTGGAGATTTGGAACCTCTTACTCATCACCAGTCGAATTCCCTGAGGCAAGTGTCATTTTGGAAGCTTCCTGGGTTTTGACACCTTGAGAAATGAGCCTGCCACTTCTCCATTCTCGTTCAGCGCAGGTAGCTAGTGTTCCAGTTGACATTCAATGCAGGTAGCCAGTGTTGGCTTTGACATTCAGCACAAACAGCTAGTGTAGCCACTGAAATGATCCTGAATTGACTTGTTTTTGAGCAGTTTCTGGTGGAGAACTTCTGTGAATTGTTGCGGTTTGTTAGCCTTGTTCCTCTAGGGGTAGGAACAACATGTTTAGGGACTTTGGATCCCTTAGATTATGGAAATTTCATGCTCAATGTTGTAAGGCACAAAAATGTCTATAACACAGGTATGAATTTGCTATCCTCTGATGTTCCAGCTATCTATCCATTTGGAAAAGATGGAAGTGATAACGAAACAACTGAATGTGCTCTTATGGGTGAGGAAGAAGGATATCAAATAGAAGCAGAATTTAACAGGCTGACAAACAAAATTAGTGAACAAGAAAGACTTCTGAACATAAAGAGTGGTGCCCTCAAAGAAGCTGTTACTAGAAAAAAGGCTCAACGAGAGTTATTCAAGGAGAAATATCAAAAGTTGCAGGTTGAAGCAACATCTATAAGAAATGAAGTCAATGAAAAGAACACAACCATCAAGAAACTCAGAGATAGATCCAGTTACTATGAAAGTCTTGAAGCCACGATCTGCTCTCTAAAGGAAGATCTTGAAGAATCAAAGAAGCAAAATAAAGATCTAGTCCAAGATATTGAAAAACAGGGAAACAAAGTTATCAGCTTAAAATCTCAGCTAGAATGTGCCTTCAGAATTCGTCAAATGCAACAGGATCTGAATGAAGAACAAGAAAAGGATATTCTGAAGCTAAATCATCAGTTGGAAGAAGAAAGGAAAGCTGAAGAAGACATGAAGAAGAAATATCTAGAAAAGGAAGAACAACTTCAGGTTGAGGTAAATATCTTGAAAAGTAAATTAGAAGAAAAGGATAAGCTCTTACGTTTTCAAGATAGTACTAAAGTCTTGGATGATATTCTTAATAGTCAAAGATCTCCTGCTATCAAAACTGGTCTTGGCTTTCATGAATCTGTTGAAGGTGAATCTAGTTCACAAGGTGAGGCAAGGAACTCTAAAGAGAAATCTAAAATGATCAACAAGGAGATAAGAGAGATGAAAGGTCAATCTCATCATCAACCAAGGAAAGAAATTCTTCAAAGAAAATCTTTTACTCCTCCTATGAATAATGTTGAATGTTATGTATGTCATAACCTTGGACATGTTGCAGCCAGATGTAGAAGAAGAAGGGTTCAAGATCATCAAACAAACAGATCATCTCAGTCAAGGTACTTTAATGGATATTGCTTTGCTTGCAATATGTTTGGTCACAAAGCTGCTGATTGCTACAAAAGGAATATGAAACATGTAAGATGTTATCCATGTAACAAGCTTGGACATATAGCAAAGGAATGCAGGAACAAAGCACGGACATCACACCAAAAGGAGAAAACATCATCACACTTGAAGATATGGAAGAAAAGGGAAGTTCAGTCAAAAAGTGGTGGCACAACACATTATACAGACATAACAGAGGGAGCCGGAAGTGTAAAACTTCAATCTCCTATGCAAGCTTGATAAAGGGAAGTTGCATATATATGCGAATTTGTTACTACAAAGTCGCATATATGATTGTTTGAAGAAAGGCAGTAGTGACAGATTCAAGAAAAGAATCAGTTTTGCTCTAATTGATAATGGTTGCATTTTGCTAATGATGTGTGGATATGATGGTTAGAAGTATTTTGGTTCTAACTTGATATTGCTGATTAATATGCATGATCAGATCTGACAGATGGCACAGGTTTAGGGGGAGCATATGCTCTTAATGCATTGTTGGCATTATGGTTAATAGTCCTTGGTGATGATGCTTATATGGATAAATGATTCATCTTGCTATGATATGGTTATGAGTTGTTCAGATGATTCTTGGGGTTACATAGTTGATATTTAGATCAGATTTGTGGTTGATTCTCTAATGGTGCTTACATGGTGATCTTCATAAGGATAAGGAGAAGTACATAGCTTGAATTCACATCTTCTTTACTTGATGATGAGTCACTCATATGTTGTTGTTGTCATATGCATAAAGATCATATATTACAGTTATGATGCAAGATTCCTATTGTTCTTGGCACATATATGGATGAGGATTGTTGGCTAGATACATGGATGATTATTCAATGTTGCATTGTTGGAGACATGATGATGATGAGTTCTTACCTATATGATGATAGGTTGTTTCATACATATGTTGATTGATATTCCCAATTGATGATACTTGGTCCATGCAGATATGGATGGCTATGGTGTTTCTCACATATGATAGAATGATTCTGTATATACAGAATTCTGTTCAAAAGGATGAGTTGATACGGACATACCTTGATGATTCATGCACTAATACAAGTTGCTGGTGACAGATGCTATGGAACAGATCATTCAGTGTCATTGCTGATGTTTATCATGATCTTATTTAGGTGTTTGGTCTCTGTTATAAATGTCATGTATATCATTCAATGTAAAGGTCATATCAAGACTCATGATGTAATAGTGTGTCTCTATCTATTGTAGTCATTTTGATGAAATATTTTAGTCATATCAAGGTCATGTAATGGCCTATGTTGGTTTCCCCACTATGCCTGGGATGAATGATGTAATGTACTTGGTTGTCATTTTCTGGTATATCCCCACTTGGTTGGGAGATGGATGTATGTATGAGTATTTGGTGATAGGAAGGTCATTTATGATGTATAGAGTCATGTACTTCTTGTAGAACATCTTTTTGCAGACCTTGCTTAATAGTCAAGGGGAGCATGAACAAGCATATTTCAGCAGAGCAGAGATTTCATCATGTTCTCAGAAAAAGCATGGACAGATTGGTGCACCATGGCATATACTAAGGGGGAGCTCATTCAGAGATTTCAGCAGGTACTCAGGGGGAGTATGGACAGCAAAGGAAGAGAATATCTTGGTTCGCCCTTTGCCCTTGATGTCAAAGGGGGAGAGTGATTTGGTATTGTTGCCATCAAGTCCAAAGGGGGAGATTGTTGGCATTATGATACATATGTTGTACTTGATGGAAACCCACTCATGTGCAGCAAAGTTCACACACTTTCATGAAGATAAAAGTTTCTTTCATGTAGAGAAAAGTTCACGCACTTTTATGAAGAGAAAAGTTTATTTCATGTAGAGAAAAGTTCACGCACTTTTATGCAGAGAAAAGTTTATTTCATTTAGAGAAAAGTTCATGCACTTTTATGCAGAGAAAATTTTATTTCATGTAGAGAAAAGTTCACGCACTTTTATGCAGAGAAAATTTTATTTCATGGAGAGAAAAGTTCTCACACTTTTATGTAGAGAAAAGTTTATTTCATGTAGAGAAAAAGTTCACGCACTTTCATGCAAGGAAAAGCACGTATATGTTGGAGAACTTACCTTTGGTCCATGGTAGTTAGTCCTTGGTATTTGAACCTATGGTTTTGGACCATGGTACCTCGTCAGAAGTGTTGATCCCAAGTATTGGGTTCGTGGTATTGGTTTATTATGGTTTTGGTCCATGGTATTGCATGTAGAGAAAAAGTTCACGCACTTTCATGCAAGGAAAAGCGCGTATATGTTGGAGAACTTACCTTTGGTCCATGGTAGTTAGTCCTTGGTATTTGAACCTATGGTTTTGGACCATGGTACCTCGTCAAAAGTGTTGATCTCACGCACTTTCATGGTTGGTTCATGGTATTAGTTCGACAGTTTTTGATCCTGTTATCACAAAACCAGTACTAGGGACTGCAACCAAGCAAGGTCTCATGTAACTGTTTCAGACCATACTTTAGATTAGGAATTAGCCTTCCTAATCAGAGAGGGCTCTCTCATGACTCTTGACAAAATCCTTCAAACACTAGAGGGCTAACTCTTCACACATTTATAAAAATATAGCTGGCTGGATATACATCAAATTAGTCTTCATTGGGCTATGGAGTCTCTCACAGTTAATAAACCAAATCACAGTCATCTCATAGAAGCCAAGGCTCTTTGCATCATCAAAGGTTCAAACATAATTTACCTAAATCAAAGCCTGCTGAACATACAGGAAGTCAGAGCATTAAAAAATGAATTCTGAGTGATGTTCAAACATGCTTCACCAAAACCCACAGCCTGTCAAGCACACAGGAAGTCAGAGCATATAATATGAATTCTGAGGGATTGTACCATAACAAGGCTGTAAAAAGAACATTAAGAAACTAAAACCACCATCACATTTGAACAAAGAGATGCATTGAGAATCTTGGGAAGAAAAAACTCTGTTTGCTATTACTGTAACAGTCTTTTCATAAGCTCTATAAAACTCTGTTTTTGTATATACAGTCCAACCCTTTCTACATCTAATCTTGGCCCATATATAGGCAAGCAAACTCAAACACCTCGAGCTTCCTCCTCCAGCATGAGGGGAGCCTCGAAGGTGGCTATTAACTATTCCTACATGCTACTAACTAATGCATTTATTACAAAGTGCTGAAATGTAATTGCACATAATCCTAATCAAACTAAAACATTAATTCCTTTCTCCTCGTATGCTTGATTGCTCTTGGATGCTGGACAGCTGTATGATTTCCATTATAACTAAAATATGTTAAGGGAGCATTCACCGAGCAAGCTGGTCTCGGATGCTAGCTGTAAGACAGCTTATTAATTGATAAAATTAATCACCCTATATCCACGGTCCCCTGTCTTCCATTCCTCTTCATCATTTAAAAACCACACTCCAAGTTCTTTGAACCTTCAATTAATCAACTCATAACCACCATATGCTATATGATCTGGATACTTCAAGGACCAACAGGTGTATCAACCGAAGATTCTGGTAACCCCACCAATACGCTAGTAGCTCGGTCATAAATTGCCTTTGAGAAAACTTTATGAAAATAAACAAAATATTTTATTTTCTCTTCAAGAGCTACACCTGTCACTGTTTGAGTTGTTATGAAACCCATGTATGATCTCCCTGCCTGAGTTTGAGACCTTCTTTTACCATTAACTAACCTCATCATCAAAATTCATTGTTTTTCCATAAAACAGCATTCTACAGCAGTTTCGTAGCGCGCTACGAAACTGCTGTAGATGTCAAAACAGAACCTATGTATCTTTGAAGCGTTTTCTGCTCAGATTCATGATCTCTTCAGACATTTGCACAGCTATTAGGAACCTAAATAGTTTTAAGAAGATGAAGCTTGCTTCTGTCATTACATATCACAGCCAACTTGATTAGCATCAAACCAATAAAAAGCTTCATAAATCCCAACTGGAACATAAATTCACTGTAGTATTCCTTGCTGCCTTCAAATCTTCAAATGAGGTGATCCTTTGGAATGTGAGCCACTCACTGCCATCTTTAAAAGGTGATATGTCAGACAGCCTCTGATACAAAGTGCAACCCAGTGCCCATAGATCGTTTCCAGTTTGTTTGAGTTTTCCATCCTCATACCATTTAGCGCAGCTAAGACCTTCGACTTACTGTATACAAAATAGCCCTTTCCAACTCTAAAAATCATCTTCACCTGAAACTGTAATATGAATTTAAATAAAAGAATCATAACTGGCGCAGAAAGGAAAACATTTAAAGAGTATATTCCGGTCACCACTATTTGGCAAGGTGCTCCAGTTTCTCTGACATAAATTGCACAGCCTCTGACTATTCGTGCAGCACCATGGCATTCAACTGCTGGATGTATGAATTCTCCCAGCAACAAGGTATTGTAAGTAACAGAGGAAATATAGTTCTTCATGGGCAAACTTATATTCTGCTTCTTGAGACTCTGTTTTTTTAGGCCATGAAGAACTTGGTTAATTTAATTCTCAAATTTCAGAGCTGTGATATGAACCGGTGAATTAAGTAAAGCCGAGGATCCATCTGTTTCTTCTGGAAGCAACCTAGATCTTCTCTGTAATATATTACGAACAAATGAACTCCCCTTCTGAGAAAACACATCAGATAAAGTATTTACTGCTTGGAAGATATCATGAGGTTAGGTACGAGTTGCAAACGAACCGCCAGATGGAGATTCACTGGTTTTGTTGTCTGCTACTTGAATTCTCCGCCATCTAATTGTCTCGATTCTGTAGGCTCCGGAGAAATAAATTGTAGGCCCTTTCTTATGCGCCCCTTAACATCATTCACGGTCATGAGGATTCGATTTAGCATGATACCGATGACGTGGACGTATATAGATCAGCCAAAAGGCTAAACCTAACTCCTTCAGCGCCATCTGTATGATGATTCACGTCGGTGCCAAACCAATGACCTAAAATTTCGTTCTTCTTTAAAAGTGCATGATGTCCACATTAAATTACATTTAACTTTTATCCTAAGATTGCTCAGATAGTTTACGAGGATAGAACGGAAGTCTTGAACGAAAAGAACCCTGTTCGGATGGCGCAGGTGTATATAGAAACCTCTTCATTACCTTTCGCAGAACTTTCAACCTTGCTACTTGGTCTGCCAATGACAATTCACCACGAACCAATCCTCTCAACGAGAAAAGATCAATGCTCTCGACGTTTGCTAAATCTCCATTTATTTCTATCAGGGATTTTCCTGAAGGTACCATGCACTAACTGGTAATAATTTCATCTTTGATTAACTGATTAAGCTTCATTCGAGACAAAACGAAACCAAAATTGGAAGATTTTGGTTTATTTCTCGCACAGAATGCAATGGACCAGAAACCAGAACCATCCTCTGAGCTGTTTGATGTCCTAGATCTTTCAGTTCCCATATATCTTTTTCTGTGTAACAGTGACTTTACAAAGTGTAAGGTATCCATTGGAAAAAGACCGAGCGCAATATATAGGAAAAACATTTAACCTTGGGTACCATATTTTGCAGTGAAACAGAAACAAGGAATTCAAGAGTTTCAAGGCTTTGTCTTTTAAGAAAAGTAGCGCATCTTTGGAAACATCTTCCAATGTAACAACAAAACGATCAAACCTCTGCTTTAGACAATCTTCCTTAGAGGTCACTTATGATCGAAAAATCAATCATCCTCAGATTGAAAAGCCGAAGTATCCTTATCTTTATCCTTGAACAAGGTGTGAATATGAACTTTATCATAAATATTTCTCAAATCTTTCAATCCATTGTGGCGCCCTGTTTTGTGAAAGAAGTTACAGATTGTGAAAAGACAATCCCAAATGTCAAACACTCTATGTTTTATGGAATTTAATAGATTCTTTGTCTGGAGGATTCAACACAAAATCTCCTGCAAGTCTCCCACATTAGTATGTACATCTTTCACAATCACCCATGAACCAGACTTCAGAGATAACTCCCTTAATGTACTTGATGCCAAACCCACAATAGCTGCATCATCATAGGGTGCCTCCTTGGACACACTGTCACTGCCCTCATCAACATCCCTGGAGGGAAACAAAACTCTATACAATAGGCATGTTAGGATTTAGACCTTCGCTGAAAACTTGAACCAATTCCCAATTTCGTAGCACGCTACGAAACCACGCAAACAGGTAGCGCTACGAAACTGCTAAAAATAATTCAGGCGCTGCGAAAACACCCACTCTTTGAGCTAGACCAAAAATTTTGACAATAGCATTTTCAGTGATAACAGTGGCTCCACTTGGGATAGTGTGCCCCTGTGGTACACTAAGAACATGCAGCTCCAGTGCCTTATCCATTTTGACAAACTGAAATTTTCTTGACAAGCATGACTGTAGGAGAATGAGAACTATACCTACTGAAAAATGCTCAGTTGAACTTGAGCTTATTTGCAATTACCTCTATCTACCTACCCTAACCATTTCAACTTCTTCAGCTCAATCAATATGAAATTTCCAATGCAGCCAATCATTTGCCTCACCTGATATTTGATTTCTTTGACTGTCCTGGAGTTCAGATCCAATATGATAGTGCAATGACCGCTTCCACTGAAATCTTCTCTGACTGTATCGGATTTCAGAGCCAATGTGATAGTGTAAAGACCGCTGCCACTAAAATTGTCTCTGATCTTCTTTGAACAACTGAAATACTGGAAAGTAAAACTCTTCCATGTAATCAGCTATAGGATCCCAGAACACATGATCAGCTTGTCTTTCCTCGAAACTTTCCAGCTGTACAAACTGATCTTCCACCACCGTGTTCAGTTCCTCAATCGTGAAAAAGAAAGGAACCAGCGTAGTCTCCTTGTGTTCTGTCAGAAAGCTGCTGAAAATAATGATCATGATAACACTCTTCATTTTCAGGCCCCTGATTCTCAACCACACAAGACTCCTCTGATGTACTATCCACTTTTCTATTTGACAAGCTATCCAGTTGCTTTTCTGAATCATTCCAACAAACAATGGAATTTTCCTCACTATGATGATTATTATTTGGGGTAAGCTGCTGTAAGGAATTACAAAATTGAGCAAGCTTTTCCTTTGCCTGAGGGTCATAGAAAATTTCCTCCACTATTTCTTCTTGCTGGGTGCAATTAATTTCGTCTTCATTATGATCTGAAGCCTGACAAATTTGCTGCATCTCTTCATCAATATCACAGGATAAAACATGGTTTTCACAGGTAAACTCTTGTTGCTCTTCATGCGGCGCTTCATGGAGTGTTATACCTTCTCCTTGGTGCTGAAAAACATTGTCATGAAGAGCCTCTAAAATCTCTTCATCTGTAAATTCATCATCACCATAATAATCCTCCAAGCACTGAATAAGATTCAAAGAATGCCTACAGCAATCTTTGAGCAGCAACAAAGAAGGATAACATTCTTTAAACATTTCACAGAACGCATCATGGAAATCAGCAAGAGAAGATAATGAATCATTTTCCAAACCTTTATACCAAGACCATGCCTCTCCTTCTAAAGTAGCCATAAACATCCTCATGAGACAGTCTTCAGGGAAATGAACCTTAAGACTGCGTACATGTAAGTGAAACTTAACCAAATGGAGAGCAGCATCATCCTTCTTTTCATCTTTGAATATTGGAAGATCATCCACCCAATCAACCTTTGGCATAGGATTTGGAAAACCAGGGATATGAGACCGATTCATAGGAGCATACCTGGCATTCTTTCTTGCAGTGGAATCCATCTTGAAACTTCATCAAGCTACTGATCTTCTAGCAGTGGAGTCACCTTCTAATTTGTTCTTTGCTGTGTGGAGTCGCCAAGGTAGTTTTGCAGCCTTAAAAATCATTTGAACTCCTGCTACCTTCAGAAATCCAATCTTAAGCTCCCGGCAGACGCACCAAAATGTTATCACAAAACCAGTACTAGGGACTGCAACCAAGCAAGGTCTCATGTAACTGTTTCAGACCATACTTTAGATTAGGAATTAGCCTTCCTAATCAGAGAGGGCTCTCTCATGACTCTTGACAAAATCCTTCAAACACTAGAGGGCTAACTCTTCACACATTTATAAAAATATAGCTGGCTGGACATACATCAAATTAGTCTTCATTGGGCTATGGAGTCTCTCACAGTTAATAAACCAAATCACAGTCATCTCATAGAAGCCAAGGCTCTTTGCATCATCAAAGGTTCAAACATAATTTACCTAAATCAAAGCCTGCTGAACATACAGGAAGTCAGAGCATTAAAAAATGAATTCTGAGTGATGTTCAAACATGCTTCACCAAAACCCACAGCCTGTCAAGCACACAGGAAGTCAGAGCATATAATATGAATTCTGAGGGATTGTACCATAACAAGGCTGTAAAAAGAACATTAAGAAACTAAAACCACCATCACATTTGAACAAAGAGATGCATTGAGAATCTTGGGAAGAAAAAACTCTGTTTGCTATTACTGTAACAGTCTTTTCATAAGCTCTATAAAACTCTGTTTTTGTATATACAGTCCAACCCTTTCTACATCTAACCTTGGCCCATATATAGGCAAGCAAACTCAAACACCTCGAGCTTCCTCCTCCAGCATGAGGGGAGCCTCGAAGGTGGCTATTAACTATTCCTACATGCTACTAACTAATGCATTTATTACAAAGTGCTGAAATGTAATTGCACATAATCCTAATCAAACTAAAACATTAATTCCTTTCTCCTCGTATGCTTGATTGCTCTTGGATGCTGGACAGCTGTATGATTTCCATTATAACTAAAATATGTTAAGGGAGCATTCACCGAGCAAGCTGGTCTCGGATGCTAGCTGTAAGACAGCTTATTAATTGATAAAATTAATCACCCTATATCCACGGTCCCCTGTCTTCCATTCCTCTTCATCATTTAAAAACCACACTCCAAGTTCTTTGAACCTTCAATTAATCAACTCATAACCACCATATGCTATATGATCTGGATACTTCAAGGACCAACAGGTGTATCAACCGAAGATTCTGGTAACCCCACCAATACGCTAGTAGCTCGGTCATAAATTGCCTTTGAGAAAACTTTATGAAAATAAACAAAATATTTTATTTTCTCTTCAAGAGCTACACCTGTCACTGTTTGAGTTGTTATGAAACCCATGTATGATCTCCCTGCCTGAGTTTGAGACCTTCTTTTACCATTAACTAACCTCATCATCAAAATTCATTGTTTTTCCATAAAACAGCATTCTACAGCAGTTTCGTAGCGCGCTACGAAACTGCTGTAGATGTCAAAACAGAACCTATGTATCTTTGAAGCGTTTTCTGCTCAGATTCATGATCTCTTCAGACATTTGCACAGCTATTAGGAACCTAAATAGTTTTAAGAAGATGAAGCTTGCTTCTGTCATTACATATCACAGCCAACTTGATTAGCATCAAACCAATAAAAAGCTTCATAAATCCCAACTGGAACATAAATTCACTGTAGTATTCCTTGCTGCCTTCAAGTCTTCAAATGAGGTGATCCTTTGGAATGTGAGCCACTCACTGCCATCTTTAAAAGGTGATATGTCAGACAGCCTCTGATACAAAGTGCAACCCAGTGCCCATAGATCGTTTCCAGTTTGTTTGAGTTTTCCATCCTCATACCATTTAGCGCAGCTAAGACCTTCGACTTACTGTATACAAAATAGCCCTTTCCAACTCTAAAAATCATCTTCACCTGAAACTGTAATATGAATTTAAATAAAAGAATCATAACTGGCGCAGAAAGGAAAACATTTAAAGAGTATATTCCGATCACCACTATTTGGCAAGGTGCTCCAGTTTCTCTGACATAAATTGCACAGCCTCTGACTATTCGTGCAGCACCATGGCATTCAACTGCTGGATGTATGAATTCTCCCAGCAACAAGGTATTGTAAGTAACAGAGGAAATATAGTTCTTCATGGGCAAACTTATATTCTGCTTCTTGAGACTCTGTTTTTTTAGGCCATGAAGAACTTGGTTAATTTAATTCTCAAATTTCAGAGCTGTGATATGAACCGGTGAATTAAGTAAAGCCGAGGATCCATCTGTTTCTTCTGGAAGCAACCTAGATCTTCTCTGTAATATATTACGAACAAATGAACTCCCCTTCTGAGAAAACACATCAGATAAAGTATTTACTGCTTGGAAGATATCATGAGGTTAGGTACGAGTTGCAAACGAACCGCCAGATGGAGATTCACTGGTTTTGTTGTCTGCTACTTGAATTCTCCGCCATCTAATTGTCTCGATTCTGTAGGCTCCGGAGAAATAAATTGTAGGCCCTTTCTTATGCGCCCCTTAACATCATTCACGGTCATGAGGATTCGATTTAGCATGATACCGATGACGTGGACGTATATAGATCAGCCAAAAGGCTAAACCTAACTCCTTCAGCGCCATCTGTATGATGATTCACGTCGGTGCCAAACCAATGACCTAAAATTTCGTTCTTCTTTAAAAGTGCATGATGTCCACATTAAATTACATTTAACTTTTATCCTAAGATTGCTCAGATAGTTTACGAGGATAGAACGGAAGTCTTGAACGAAAAGAACCCTGTTCGGATGGCGCAGGTGTATATAGAAACCTCTTCATTACCTTTCGCAGAACTTTCAACCTTGCTACTTGGTCTGCCAATGACAATTCACCACGAACCAATCCTCTCAACGAGAGAAGATCAATGCTCTCGACGTTTGCTAAATCTCCATTTATTTCTATCAGGGATTTTCCTGAAGGTACCATGCGCTAACTGGTAATAATTTCATCTTTGATTAACTGATTAAGCTTCATTCGAGACAAAACGAAACCAAAATTGGAAGATTTTGGTTTATTTCTCGCACAGAATGCAATGGACCAGAAACCAGAACCATCCTCTGAGCTGTTTGATGTCCTAGATCTTTCAGTTCCCATATATCTTTTTCTGTGTAACAGTGACTTTACAAAGTGTAAGGTATCCATTGGAAAAAGACCGAGCGCAATATATAGGAAAAACATTTAACCTTGGGTACCATATTTTGCAGTGAAGCAGAAACAAGGAATTCAAGAGTTCAAGGCTTTGTCTTTTAAGAAAAGTAGCGCATCTTTGGAAACATCTTCCAATGTAACAACAAAACGATCAAACCTCTGCTTTAGACAATCTTCCTTAGAGGTCACTTATGATCGAAAAATCAATCATCCTCAGATTGAAAAGCCGAAGTATCCTTATCTTTATCCTTGAACAAGGTGTGAATATGAACTTTATCATAAATATTTCTCAAATCTTTCAATCCATTGTGGCGCCCTGTTTTGTGAAAGAAGTTACAGATTGTGAAAAGACAATCCCAAATATCAAACACTCTATGTTTTATGGAATTTAATAGATTCTTTGTCTGGAGGATTCAACACAAAATCTCCTGCAAGTCTCCCACATTAGTATGTACATCTTTCACAATCACCCATGAACCAGACTTCAGAGATAACTCCTTTAATGTACTTGATGCCAAACCCACAATAGCTGCATCATCATAGGGTGCCTCCTTGGACACACTGTCACTGCCCTCATCAACATCCCTGGAGGGAAACAAAACTCTATACAATAGGCATGTTAGGATTTAGACCTTCGCTGAAAACTTGAACCAATTCCCAATTTCGTAGCACGCTACGAAACCACGCAAACAGGTAGCGCTACGAAACTGCTAAAAATAATTCAGGCGCTGCGAAAACACCCACTCTTTGAGCTAGACCAAAAATTTTGACAATAGCATTTTCAGTGATAACAGATCCTATGGTTTTGGACCGTGGTATTGAGAAAGGACTAAGGCTATAAAAGAGGAAGGAGATCATTTGGTAAAGCATCATCTGAATTATCTGAATATCTGATAAAGTGCTAGATCTAGAATACTGTGATTGGGTTATGGTGCAGATCTGGATCTGAGCTAAAGAGGGATCTCACCGGTTGAAGGAGAACAAGATCTAAGGATAGATCGGGATCAAATGGTTTGAAATGAACTATCTCTATATATTTGATTATGCTTATTCTAGATCTGTATATTGAATGATCTGAACTGGGTATAACTTAAGTTTGAAATCACTGCAAGTCATGTTTGAATATTTATAGATCTGTACGTGGGTTGGCTTTGGTGTAAGCGCGTATATATGCAGGTTTGGTTCATTGTAGTAGCGTATACAATTTGAGCTATGATATTTGAAGTCACAGGTGTTTCTGGTTGTTGATGGGTTCTGATGACAGCTTAAAGGTTTAGCTTCAGTATTGATGGATGAAAACTAATATTGGATCAGGATCATAATGACTCATATTTGTGTGATCTGATGGACTAGATCTGGGTGCTAACACATATATTATCCTTGTATATGTATTGATCTAGTGTTTGGGTGATTCAGAAGATTGATTATGTGCTTCAATGATATTAATGGGTCCAGTATGAAAATTGGATGAAACGTGGCCTTTCAGATTATGTGTTGTGCTTCAGGAATATCCAGTCTGAAAATGCATGAAACGTGGTACCTGGAGGAGAGAAGATTGTAGGCTGGCGCCTACGTACTAGTATATAAGCTAGTACAAGAGCAAAGGGGGTTGTAGCTCCCGTACTGGTATAAGACTGCACCAGTACTAATATTGTAAAAGGATTTTCTTATTAAGAAGAAGATTGAGATGACTTGCAGCAGGTGGTTTTCTCCCACATTGGGTTTCCACCTTATATCATGGTGTTCATGTGTGTGACTTATGTGTGATGATCTGTTCTATTTTACTGCACCAATTTACTATTAATATGGTTGATAATGTTCTAATGCACTCATTAAGGATCAACTAACTGAATCATAAGAAGTTGTGGAAGTAGCATATATGAATCTGAATATGGAAATGAAAAAGTTTTGTTAATGTAATAACACTGATTCACCCCCCCCCTCTCAGTATTATTTCCAACACAGGGTAGTAGACAAGGCAGGTCTGCTCAACCTACTATGGGTGCCGCACTAGAATTGCACCCCCATTATAGTATTTGTCATCAAGTAGTTGTTATGCTTGGCGCATGATTGGTGTCTATGGATGGAGGATTCAATACCTATTACCAACAAATTGATCTATAGGATCATGCGGATGCCCTACACAGGGGAAAATCCGGCCATGATGTCTGGCAAAAATGGTGGTGAGTAGGCCATCGTGGAGACCATGAAGGAGAAATTCAAGCTCGTGAAAAAGCCGTGAGGCTATGCCATCTCGAGTATCTGTGACCCTATGGTCAAGGTGGCCACGCAGATTGTGGCAAGAAAGTTTATGAGGAAGTGTTGCATAGATTAAGTGTTGACACCAGTTTTCACGCTAGTAGCTCAATGTTCCAAGGGAGTCTAGTTTAATTGGGCACACTATCTCTGCAATGATTTCCCTGTGAATTGTCGTGAGGCACAAGAGCTCAACAAGACCTTCCACTATGCATGGCTCTTTCTGTCTATTGTGCTGGTAGCTTCGGAGCTGCTAGAAGACAGTCAATTCCCCTTGGTCACGTCGGACCTACCAGAAGTAGCGAAGTACACTTCACTGTGGGTGACCAAGGATGATCAACACATTAAGGATAACAATATCTTCTCAATCTTGATGGAAATGAACATCTGCATGGCTATCAATTTCAAATCACGATTGTCACCTACAATGTTTTCCAAATTGCAGAAATACGGAGAGTTCAAGGCAGATTTTCACCACGTATTGATCAGGGCATGAAAGGACCCTAACCAAATATGGTATGACTTGCCTTACTTGGAAATGGATGATTCGATTGATGCAGTACTTGATCACTAGCCGATAGAGTGGCGCACTGCCTCACGGTGGGGTCGAGTAAGTCCACCGTGCACCGCAAACAGCATGAGGCCAAGCTCAAGATGGCACAGCTGGCTTAGAAAAGGAAGAAGGAGGCCACTGTTAAGGCCTAGGCAGAGCATGATGTTGTGCAACAGATAGAAAAGCAAACAGATGAAATAGAGCATGGCTCTGGCAAAGGCACGAAGTCACCTTCGCATAAAACTGAGGAAGAAATAGATGAGCAAACATAGCAGCATGGAGTGGGCCCACAAGACGACGTCAAACCACATCAAACTTCTAAGAGAACAAGAAAAGGTCGGGTTGCAGAAGAAATCCAAGGCTAGCAAGATGTCACTGGACCTAATCACCCTAACAGAGGGATTTTTGTATGACATTGGAGACACGGTGCGGGATGTCACCACGGAGGTACTATAGTAGTTTGAGTAGCAGCAACAGCTACTATTGGGGGCCATCCAAATGGGTCTACAAGAGCTGTAGATATTTGCATCATAGGCTAGCATGGTGTTCACTAGCCTCACTATCGGTACTTCAAAAGTTGCCAAGATGCTGCACGCGAAGGACTCCCGTGCGATAGCGCTACTTGATGGAGCAATGACTACAGAAAATGAAGCTGATAGGCCCACTATCAGTGCCCTCAAGGGAGTGGGCTTGAACTTGGCAATGCTCCCTAGCGAGGCACTCCACCTATTGCAAGATGGAGTCATTGCAGAGATGAGGGCCCACAAACAACGCACTTTGCAGGAGTTCAATGAACAACAGATCAATAATGGCAGCTGGCCCTACAACGAGACTCTAACCTCTCTGCCATGATCGAGTTAGCTGACTGAAACAAGGGTATATTTCAGGTCATGGAGGAGGCATGCCAAATGGTCCTGGAGTTAGCCATTCCTGAGGGAGAATCAGTCAAGGTTCACGTTCGCAAGCTTGCCACAGGGGTGCGTGACGGTCGCACATAGTTGGGTAAGGTTCAACTGGAGCTAAGTCTACATATTGCAGATTTACAATTGAAGGTCCAGCTTTCAACTCCGCCAGAAGTAAAGGAGCAGTGTGAAACCGCTGCCACAAAGGCAATAGCAGCAGTAAACAGTGTAGTAACAAACTGCACGACATTTTGAATAGTCCTTCGAGGTCTTGACGAGCTTGTAGGAGGATTCGAATGCACAACGGTTGGAGACAGAGGCATGAGAACTACAACAATGCTATGATGAAGTAAAAGGTACAACACGCACCATCGCTCTCACATAGAGACTAGCAAAGCTGCAGGAGGCCAAAACATTGAAAGAATAAGTAGATGCAGCACAGAACAAAGAGGAAGTGCTAAAGGTGTGCTTGAAGCCCTAGTTGAATGAGGCTTATTCGGTCACAGCCTCTATTGAAGGCAAGCTTGCTAATATGCAAGTGACCCAGAAGAAGCTTTAGGCTGACAGTTCAGGACCAGTGACAGAGTAGTTGGTTGAAGAAGCGAAGCAAGCGGCCATACAGTGCACCACTGAGGTTGCTATCATACAGGTTGAGTTGGGAGGTCTTCACACCAAGATCTCCGCACCCACAGAGTGACTTGAGGGCGAGTCACCATGTTTGTGTTGGGATCCTATTGGGAACGGGTTCTCCCAAGGACAATTTTGGGGCTAAAATCCCAGGTTTTGGGATAATTTTGCAATAAAGTTGTAAAGTCTCCACATTTTGTGGTTGCAGAGCATGAAGGTGTCAAGAGTCATAAAGGGTTGTCTACCCTTATTTTTTAAAGTGTAAAGTTGGTTGTAAAGATACAACCATGGTCTGCGGACCATGGGTTTGTATAAAAAGGAGCTAAGTAAGTAAGCTCTAGGTAGTTGATAGCGAAGAATGAAGTAAGGAGTTAAGCATTGGAGTCTAAGTTCTCTCAGGTCTTAGCATAGGTAGAGGCTTTGGAACTGAGTGCACAGAGGCCTAGGGTGGAAGCCCATAGCTGAGTGTGTGGACCCCTATAGCTATCTGTGCAGGGCAGATAGAGTCTGTATTAACTTAAAGATATCAATAGAGAGAAGTATTACACAATTACTGTGTATTTAGTTCTTGTTAATGCATCTACATATATTGCGTTTTGGATTTAATTTACAATGTTTATGTGATGCACGAGTATATGTGATTATCTTGGTTAATTGAATACAAGCAAAAATATCAGTTTATGCGGCGCTGACTGTGATTGATTAATAAGATAAGTAGAACACTTAATATAACTTGGGAACCTATACAATATGTTGTCATAGCTGCACGGAAGTACCTAGATCACAGGTTAAGGGTACACAAAGGTCAATTGTGCACCTTCATGAAGGTACTAAAGGGTGGAATATAGGGTAGACTGTCAGAGCCCTAAGCCTTAGCAACCTGTGAAAAAGTAGGGGTTGAGGGTAAAAACCAACATCACAACCATCTCAGGGTGCAGAAACCTGGTTCCATCATCCCCCCATACTGCTTCAAGTGAGACTTCAGTCCGCACTCCGTAGGCTGATGTCAAAAGGGCCAGTAGTGAAGGGATTTGTTTGGCTAACTAACGCTAAACCTGGGTCAGGCCCCACGAAGCCAACAACCTCCATAGCAACCACTGGTACGCCCATAACATCAATTGATATGCCTGTAGTAGCATCTCCCATAGAAACATCAACACAAAAAAAACAGAGATCTTCGAGGAAGAAACCAACCAAGGAAGAAAGAACCAAGAAGAAACATGATAAGAAACCTCCCGAGCCTCAACAAAAACATGAGCAAGTCAAAGACAACGAAGAAGAAGTGGAGGAGATGTAGATGGAAATAGGTGGCGAAGCATTTCCATCACCTCTACCACCATACATTCCATCAACAAAACTAGATGCTAAACCTATAAAAGACACTAAGGATGTAAATTTCGGCACCTTCACACCCCTACTACCAGAAAAAGTACCATTTACTAGGGAATTACTTGGAAAGATATCATAGTTGAATTTCACAAACTACAAATTCAATGATAGAAAGTACCCATAGTTCGCACCAAATGGGTATTTGAAATAGGTGCACTACCCAGAAAATGAAGGATAGAACCACAATAGTGGGAAAATGGGTTGGCATAGTCAGGACTACTAAATATGTTAAATGTGCCACACTTTGGCAGAAGTGTAGAAATTTTCACTGTAGATCCCCTGATAATGCAATGTAACTAAAGCAAAATAGTTGATCTACTTCTACTATCAAACTTGGAGAAGCTTGATCGATTTGAGCAAGATCAAATAGAACAAATATAACAGAGCAGAAGAATCAATCACACATGAAACACAAAAGAATACTCTGGGGAAAGCCTCAGCTAGAAACCCCGCTATCTGTATTATCATACAAGTGGAAATATCTCAGGATTACACAAAGCTTTAGCTCACAAGCTATCTAGCTCTCAATACAATCCCAAACTGTTGCTCATAGATAGACTAGACAACTCATATGCCTTTCCCTCTATCCTCCAAACCTCCTATTTCCTTGCACTAATTTCCCTGGGTGCCTCTGCTATAACCTTGTGTGACACTGGGCTCACACACTGCTCCAATGCACTATAAAACTGTGTAAATATCAAGGAAATGAATTCCTTATGCATGTAAGATATTTTCTTATAGGAAAATTCTTGCAACTAATAGTACATTGTCCCTACCTTTAATCTCAACAGGGTCTTTGTCTGAACTGACATGCATGAGTTATTTATGAGAGAATATTCAGTTATATGGAGTACACTAGTTTCATGCATGCATGCATTAACTGACTCAACTCACAATCAGTTCCACAAACTGTTCGGAACTAATCTAATTGGACTTAACTCAGTTAACTAAGCTAAATAATTACAACTCAAATACAACTCATCCTTATCTCCTTAATTAAGGGATAACTTCCTCAATCAAAGGGATAATTGTTGCATGACTTCACAAAGACTTCATGTTTGAATTTCTCCAACTAATTAACTTAGGATGAATTAATTAATTATTTTACAAATAGCTTGTGAGGCTAAATTTGAATTTGAATTCTTAATTTTAATTCAAGGACAAATTAAAATTGGAATATATCCTGAAATGCTATCTATAGCAATGCTAATTTTAACATTTCTATTTTTATCATTTCTATTTTTAGCATTTCATGTTTCTATTTTCAACACTCCCTCTCAACAACAAAGGGATTATCTGGCACCCCGATCCTGTCTCTATGTAACTCGAATTTACACTTTGACATTGCCTTAGTCAAAATGTCAGCATCTAGCTCCTCAGTCAAAATATACTCCAATAACATAATCCTCCTCTCCACACAGTCTCTGAGATGATGATACCGAATGTTTATATGCTTGGACCTATCATGAAAAACTGGATTCTTAGAGAGTTTGATACAACTCTGATTATCACAATAGATCACAGTTGGATCCCTCCTCTAATCAAACAAACCAACTAGAATTTTCCACATCCAAATGGCCTCACATGCTGCCTGACTTGCAACCATGTATTTAGCCTCTACTGAGCTAAGTACAACTCACCTCTGTTTCCTGCTGTACCAAGAAACTGCAGCTGAACCAAGGTTGAAAATTCCTCCTAATGTGCTCTTCCAATCTGATGGATGCCCTGCCCAATCTGATGGATGCCCTGCCCAATCTGCATCTGTGAAGCCTTGTAGCTTCACTCCCTCTGCCCGTCTGTACCATAATCAATACTGAGATGTGCCTCTGTGGTATCTCAAAACATGCTTCACTACCTTCCAAAATAACTTGGTAAGTTGAACCATAGCTTGACTCAGCTGGTTCACTGCAAAGCACAAATCTGGTCATGTGTTCACTAAGTACATCAATGAACCCACAAGCTGCCGATATACTATAGCCTCTACTACTTCACCTGAAGTATCATTCTCCTTCCTCTGATTACCTACTAGAGGATTCTGCATGGGCTTGCACTTCTCCATGTGGAATCTCCTGAGTATCTCATTGGCATACTTTTCTTGAGACACAAACATTTCCCCCTCCTTCTGCCACACTTCCATGCCTAGAAAGTTGTGCATGAGACCCATGTCTTTCATCTCAAACTCTCTTGCAAGGTCCTCGCAAGACATGATGAACTGATCATCACCTATCAATATCAAAGCATCAACATAAAGAACAATGATCAGCTGCTTACCTTCCACCATGATGTGGTACAAGCTTGCATCCGATTCACTCTTTTTGAAGTCCAACCTGTTGAATTAGTTGACGATCTTGGTGTACCAAGGACAAGGTGCTTGCTTCAGCCCGTACAAATCTCTCTTGAGTCAGCACACATGTGAATTATGATCGAAGGTCTCAAATCCTTCTGGTTGTTCTATGTACACCTCTTCCTCAATCTTGCCATTGAGGAATGTAGTCTTCACATCCATCTGATGGATCTTCCAACCCATCTATGCTGATAGTGCCAACATCGATCTGATAGATGAGTACCTTGCTATAGGAGGAAAATTATCATCATAGTCAATCGCCTTGACCTATGAGAAACCACAGGCAACAAATCTTGCATTATGTTTCTCCACACTGCCATCAGCAGCATGCTTTACCTTGTAAAGCCAACGGGAACTCACAACTGACTTATTCTTCAGTCTTGGAACAACATCCCAAACACTATTCTGAACTATGGAGTCATACTCCTCCACCATAGCATCAACCCAAACTGGTTGCTATACTACTTCCTAAAAGGAAGATGGTTCGGTCTCTACACATTCCCAAACAAGGGCCATGTAACCAGTGTACCACTCAGGTGACCTCCTCTGTCTGTGCTGAGAAGATGGTTCTCCATCTTGAGCTCCCTCTCAAGGGAAACTCACGTGGCCTTTAGCTCAACGAACTTAATATCTTTGTGAACCACTGTCCTCTGATTGGTAGGAAAATACACCCAATAGTTGTGGGGAGTATCAATGTACCGCACAAGTATCCCCAACTCTGTTGTCGGCTCTAGCTTCTTCTGGGCATCCTTGGTCACATGGAAATAAACTGATGAGCCAGAGATCCTGAAGTGACACACATCTGGTCTCTTCCTGGAGAAAGCTTCCTCTAGCGTCTTCATCCCAAGTATGCGATGCGAGCTTCTATTCTACATGTAAATCGCTGTGTTGCATGCCTCAACCCACAAATGAAGTGATAGGCCTTGGTCATGCAGCATCACCCGAGTTGCTCCCACAATCATTCTGTTCTTCCTTTTGGCCACCCCATTCTTCTATGGGTTATGGGGTGCCTTCAGCTCTTGTTTAATTCCTTCTGCAACACATAAGTCCTTAAACTCTTGAGGGACATACTCTCCACCATTGTCGCTTTGCAAGGCCCTAATCTTCTTTCTTGATTCCTTCTCAACCAAGACTTTGAACTCATAAAACCTTGAGAAGGTTTGATCCTTCTTTTGCATGAAATATATCCAGCATCTACGAGAAAAACCATCAATAAAAATCACATAGTACCTTTTTTTAGCGGTGGAGGCTGTCGAGAATGGTCCACACAAATCTATATGAACTCGCTCCAAGATTGCTTCATCTCGACTGTCTCGATCATGAAAGGAATATTTTGCATACTTACCCAAGGTACAACCTTTGCATGTGTCCACTTGCTCAAGTTTACCTTTGGGAAGTCTGGTAGAAATTTGGTGCATTATCTTCAAGGCCCCATGATGCAAGTGGCCCAAAATTCTATTCCATAACTCGCCAATATCTTGGCTTTGCACCAATTTTTCTTTGGAACTTAATGCAGCACAATCATCTACCTCTAACTTGTAGAGATTCTTCACTCGAATCCAAATCCTCTTGGTCTGACCCATGGCTATGTGTCTCAAGAATGCCTTTTCTTTACTGAAGACTACATCATAACCTTTTTCTTCCAACATCGCGACTGATACCAAGTTTTTCTTTAGTGTAGGCACATACCTTACATTAGTCAGGGTGAGAGGAGCTCCATTCTCCCTCTGAAACACAACTGTACCTTCACCTGAAACATGGTATGTTCCATCATCGCCCATCTCTATGCACATCTGGAGGTCTTTCTCCTCCAAGGTACTGAATAAATTCTTATCGTCGGTCATGTGGAATGAGGCTCCATTGTCTAGGTACCAAACACAGCCCACCATCGATGAAACCATGCATGTGATGAGGGTAAAATCCAATTCAAACTATGAGGCCAGTGCCTCACCATCTGATCCTTTTGACGATCCCTTCTTGGATTTCTTCAATGGACAATTACTTGCATAATGACCCACCTCATCACAATTAAAGCATTGCACTTTAGATTGTCAATCTTCTTCCCACCATGAGAAGAACCCAATTTGGAATGGGAAACCTTCCCTTTCCCTTTCCTTGCCTTACTTGCTAAGGCTAGATTTTCTTCATCATCATGCTTAGATGAAGAACAAACTCTGGTGCTCCTCCTGATCTCCTCCTGCATCATATCCGACCACAGTCCTTGCCAATCTGGTAGTTTCTCTCTTCCATTCACTGAGTCCTGGTATCTTTGCCAGCTCTTAGGAAGACCAAGGAGAGCAAGACTCACCATGTCATCATCAGTTGTCGTGATTCCTACACTTCCAAGCTCATCTCTACAAGTGGTGAGCTTGTTCAAATATGTAGGGATCGTGTCGCCCTTTTCACTCTTGATTTTCTAAAGCTTGTCCTTCAGTGCCATCTTCCTTTGGTTGTTATTGTTCTGATATAGATCCTTCAATGTCTTCCACATTTAAAACAGAATCTCATTCCCATGGAGACTGGAGACAATATGGTCTCAAACTCCCTCCAGAAGAATCCTCCTCTCTCTCACCGCACATTTCTTCCATTCCGCCAATTCTTGGGCATTAGCTACTGCTAGCTTGGGGACTTCTTGATCAATGAAGTCCTTCAAACCATTGTCTTCTAATACCGCTTCCATGTGATCCTTCCATGCTATGTCATTTGAGTTGCCATCCAGGGCATACTCAAGTCTCAAGCCATTGAACACCATTGGTGAACTTTGATATGTGATAAGAAATTGATTTTGTACCTACAATCAAGAACTTCGAACTTCGAACTTCTCCCTTATTTGTATATTGTTCTCCTCTTTGATCACCTTTACTCTGATACCATGTAGAAATTCTCACTGTAGATCACCTGATAATGCAATGTAACTAAAGCAAAATACTTGATCTACTTCTACTATCAAAATTGTGGAAGCTTAATCGATTTGAGAAAGATCAAATAGAACACATATAATAGAGAAGAACAATCAATCACACATGAAACACAAAAGAATACTCTGGGGAAAGCCTCAGCTAAAATCCCTGCTATCTGTATTATCATACAAGTGGAAATATCTTAGGATTACACAAAGCTTTAGCTCACAAGCTATCCAGCTCTCAGTACAATCCCTCACTGCTTCTCATAGACAGATCAGACAACTCATATTCCTTTCCCTCTATCCTCCAAGCCTCCTATTTCCTTGCGCTATTTTCCCTGGTGCTCCTGGTGTAACCTTGTGTGACACTGGTCTCACACACTACTCCAACACACTATAAAACTGTGCAAATCTCAAGGAAATGAATTCCTTCCACATGCAAGAGATTTTCTGATAGGAAAATTCTTCCAACTGATAGTACATTGTCCCTACCTTTAATCTCAACTGCGTCTTTGTCTGAATTGACATGCATGAGTTATTTATGAGAGAATATTCAATTATCTAGAGTACACTAGTTTCATGCATGCATGCATTAACTAACTGAACTCACAATCAGTTCCACAAACTGTTTGGAACTAATCTAATTAGAATTAACTCAGTTAACTGAGCTAACTAATTACAACTCAAATAAAACTCATCCTTATCTCCTTAATTAAGGGATAGCTTCCTCAATCAAAGGGATAATTGTTGCATGACTTCACAAAGACTTCATGTTTGAATTTCTCCAACTAATTAACTTAGGATGAATTAATTAATTATTTTTCAAATAGCTGGTGAGAATAAATTCGAATTTTAATTCTTAGTTTTAATTCAAGGACAAACTAAAATTGGAATATATCCTAAAATCCTATCTATAACAATGCTAATTTTAGCATTTCTTGTTGCTATTTTCAACAAGAAGTACAGGTAACATGACATGTGTGCGTCATTTTCTCGTGTTGGTGCACGATGGAGGATTATGGATGAGAAGTAAGATCCCTATAGACCCAATGTTGATCTGGAGGATCACGATATTACAATACCAAGGGCAGAACCCCACGAAAGAGTTCATTGGAAAATATTAGGACTGTGCTATAGCGGACAATATGAATAAAAGTTTTGGGCTAGAAAAAGGAGAGAGGGGATATGACATCAATTTAATCAGTGACCAGGCAATTTGCTTCGCAATGCACATATTGACTGGGAATATCATGAGAAAGTGTCAGGCGAATGAAGTTCTTATGTTGGTGGTTTCATTAGCCACGCAGTGTGCCAATGGGGTTCAGTATAAATGGGCTGAATACCTCTGTAAGGAATTTTTGGATGTTTGCCGCAAAGTTCAAGAGAAAGGTACCACATTCCATTATCCACGGTTATTTTTTATTATTGCAATGTTAGCATGGAGAGAGTTGGAGGATTCACAGTTCCCTTTGGTAGAATCAAATGTATGTGAAGCCATGAGGTATGCCTCACTACGGTTCACCACCCAACTATTGCGAGCAATGGAGAACAAAGTTTTCTTCATATTGTATCGTATTTATTTGCATAGGGTTGTGAACCAACACCCTCTCCTGTCACTGAGCCTATACAAGAAATATAGTGTTGTTGCAAAGTTTAAGGTAGATTTTCATAAAGTGTACATACAAGTGCACAGGGATACAAAGAAGGAATGGCATGCACTCCCATATTTAGTCACAAAATATGATCTATTAGCACTAGTACACAAATGGCCCACAAAACAGATGACTGTGCTAGAGGCAGAAGTAGGAGATAGTGCGATAGAAGAAGAGGAGGACACTTCGCAACATGGCGAAGTGAGTGGAAAAGACAAGGACAAGGATAAGGATGGGAATGAATAAGAAGAAGAAGAGCTACATGACGAGGGTCACTAGGATCCTCTAGAAGAGAAGAACATAGAATCAGAAAAGATAGAGATAGACCTTGCTGTCGCAGAAAAAAGGATGGCAGAGGGCAAAGCTACCTCATAGAGAAAGATGAAGAAGAAGGCTAATAAGACAAAGGATGTCATTCCAATGGTCCTTACTGAAGGAGACTTAGACCAAATCGGGGACATGAGATAGGAAGAAACAACAGAATCTTGGAACATAGTATAATATCGTTGCAATGCACTTTTGACCAATGTCATAGAGCAGATTGCAGAATTGAAGATAATGGCATAGATGGTAAGACAACTGGCACAGATAGAGGAAAGAGTTGGAGTATAAAGGTAGATAGAGCCTATTCTTGTAGTGAGGTTAGCACAAAAACCTAAAGGATCCCTACAACTTGACTCCACTAAACTACAACAACAAGCTAAGGAATGGAAGAATGTCAATATTAACATCATAGTTGTACCATTCCCAAGACTACATAAGTTGTACATGGAGATAATTGAAGAGTTGAAGCTGTGCGAAGAGCACATCTCACAGCTAAATATTCAAATAGAAAAAGAGTGAGTTGTGCTTTGGTAGAAGCTCGAGCAGGTGATCCAAGAAAGGGATCAAGTAGAACAACAACATAATAATATCAAGGAGGCGGTCAAGGCCACATGTAAAGAGATTTCATACCTAGATGTCAAGGAAGAAGAATTAGTGGAGGACAAGGTCATGAAACTCGACCTTGCAGTGAATGGATACAAGTAGAAGATTACAGATGTGTAATTTAAGTATGAAATGTATATCAATGAGACACAAATGAAGATGTATCCAACTACACCACAGGAAGTACGGGATCTGAGGGAGACTGACCTAAAGACTTTAATGGCCAGCATCTCCACAGCAGTGGCAAACTATGGAAAATTTTTGGATGAAAGTTTGTAAATTTGGACTTCACTGCAGCAAGATCCAAATGTACAAGAACTACAATAAGAAATGCAGTAGAGGTAACAACAGCTAGAGGAGATCCAGGCATCTGTGAATACCTTACAAATCTTGCAGAAGCTCATGAAGATCAATGAGTCGAAGCTCCTCTAGAAGAAAATTGAGGAGCTGAAGAAAGAAAAAAATATTTTGTCAGAGAGGACTCAAAATTGGCAGGATGAGGCCCTCCAACTATCGCAGGAATTGGATGAGAAGCTTCAATAGTTTTGACAGAGGGAGACAATGTTGGTGCAGAAGGCTATAGAACATGTGATAGAGGCACTATTGGAGGAAGTGTGAAATGAGGAAAAGAAGGTAACATAGAATATGCAGTAGTTCAAATAGGCCTAAAATAGCATCGTGGAAAAAATCAGAGGCAAATAAGCTGAGTGACTTGGGTCAAGTCACATGTGAGTGTTAGGGGCCTATTGGGTGCAACCCAACTTGGCCTAGATTTTCGTGAAGACTTTGCATTTTGTGGAGTGGAGTGTGAAGTAAAGAATGCAATGGACGCAAAGTGGACAACAAAATGGAGGAACAGAGTTCCAAGTGGATCGCACAGTATATATACCACATGGTGTGGGGGCTTTGAGGAGGGTCGAAGCCCCTCATTTTTGTAAAACAATGTAATGTTTTAAAAGATAAATGGTTTCAAACCATAGTTTCTTGTATTAGGGAGTCCATGGTATTGTAATGATGTACCCTCAATGTAATATTATATATAGGGTAGACTAATAAGAAGAAGAATCATCTTTATGGTCCAGATCTATGCTTATGGTTGAATTATTGTGATCTATAGTTTGTGGTAGAGGAAAGGCTCTGCAGCTAAGTGCAAAGAGGCCTAAGTCTGCAATTAAGTGCGCGGGCGACCTGTAGATCCGTGCACAGGTCAAGAGATATTTGTTGTACAAGAATTATTATAAGAAACATTTCTTGTGGACGTAGTCCCACATTGGGATGAACCACGGTAAAATCTATGTCTTCACGTAATTATTTTCTTATTACCTGTTGTAGCATAACAATTTATTATAGTTGCATTGTATTACATTGCAATGATGATTATGGGTTTAAATGATATGTTTATGTGAATAAATGAATGTGGTGAAGTAATCTATGTATGTTAAAGATAAAAGAACATAAAAATTCCACATCACATCATCCCTCAAGGCTACAGAAACTGGGTTCTACATCCTCCCATAGTCACTTTGGGTGAGACTATGATCTTCTTGTAGGTCATTGTCGAAAGGGCTAGTGTTTAAAGGGTTTTTTTGGTGCACAATATAGATCAAACCTGGGTCAACCCAATCTAAGCTAAGGCCTATCAAGCAACACGAAATTTTATGGCACCGTTTCCAGGGATGAATTTATTGGACCTTAGCTTTATCACAATCTCCATAATCTTGTAATATTTCATCCATCATTCATTATTTCATTAACGCCACAACATTTTTGGCACCTTTTTATCATAATTTTTCATCTTTCGATCACCTTATCATTTTTCCTCTCACTAATCCTCTCACCTTATTCATTCTCACATTTAGCACCTGGACATTTAGGTTGGTTTCCTGATTTCATAGCTACTCCACTTATTTCTCCATTCACTAGAACGTACTCTAGAAGGAATCCTGGTAGCTTGGCTAACCCCGCTTCAGATCCTAAAAGGGTTCTAAGAGCTCGGTTAAACAAGCTACATTCTAGAGATCGTTTAAATTTTCTCAGAAAGGAAGCTCTCCTTGACCTCCATTTTATTTTCATCAATCCTCCAAATCAAGACATCATGGGTGACTTCTATGGTCCTTGCAACTTCACCAACATCCAGGGGTATCTACATGATCTACCAAATGAGTCAGCTATGAATATATTGCCAATTTTTGAAGGAAATAATGTTGTTAATGTTGGAGAACATATAAAGAAGTTTTATGTGTTCCTCCATAGATATGCTCATTCTACTTACTATAATAATGAATATGTCAGGATGAAACTATTTGTCCTATTGTTAGAAAGTGGTGCAATTGATTGGTTCCACAACAAGGAAAATAATTACTTTGATTCTCTGGGAACCCTCCTCAATGCATTCAGAGATAAATATGTGGATAGGAGGGAAGGAAAATATTTGGTAAGGAATTCAATACTGTTAAGAAGAAATAAAATGAAACGGTGGTAGAATTTAACCAAAGGTTCAACAAACCGTTAAGAGATATGACTCAAGATTATAAGCCTCCTAACAGGACAATATTGGAAACATATCTTGAGGCTTACCATGTATAAGTTCAATATGTGATAAGTTGAGCTCGCCCTACCACTTTAGCTGCTACTAAAAACATAGTTGAAGAGTTAGAAAAGATAAAAAAGCTTCTGGTAAATCTAAGATCCCTGGCTATGAGAGAGGTCCTGTTAAAATAAAATATTCAGAGATGGTCAAAGAATTAAGCAAACTAGTTAAGGATATGGAAATTAAACATACCAAGAAGATAAATGACATGCATAATCAGTTAATATAGATGGAAAGGAATATCGCGATGAAAATACAAAGTATTCCTCCCCGAAACAATAATAATAATAGAAGTAACAATAACAATCAGTGGTCAAAATGGAATTACTCAAATGATCAAAGGCCTCCTACACCACTTGAATTTTCCAACGTAGTTGATGAGTCGATTCCTTTTTGTAGACCTTGTGATAGTTTTCATCACAAAAGTACATGTGCATTTGCTAGAGGGATCTTAGACGAAAGTAGATATCAACAAAGTAATAATGCAAGTCAGGACGAATCAAGTGAAAGCCCATGCGCCAATATGATTTCTTAAACCTTTGCAATAAACAACTTTGATGAAGAAAAAGACCCCATTACTTAGGCATATGGTGATAAACCGATTTAAGAACAAGTTCTAGAACTTGCAAAGAGTAAGGGTTACACATATCAAGGGAAGGGTAAAGGTCAAAGTCATAACAAATAGGTTCCCACTAAAAGAAACAAATATGGTTTGAACATGGATTGGGCTACATGGATAAATAATATTAAGATGTATATCCCTATACTTAAAATTTTAAAGATTCCATCTCAAAGTGTGTCTTTCTTCAGGGATTTAGGTATGCTTCAACAAAAGGATGAAGAAATTAATAATCAGGACGAATAAATTAAGTTAAAAGAAATTAACTGATATATGACCAATGAAAACCATGAGTCATTCCTTCTTACTTTGGACATAAATGAAAGATTGATTCACAATTGAATGCTAGACTCTAATGCATCTAATAATTTTATGACCAAGAAGATCATGGAGCAATTAAACTTAAGGATTTCTAGACAATACCATAACATTTTTTCAGTGGTCTAGAAAGGTTGAAGTCCTTGGTGTGGTTAAAGATTTACAGGTTGCCTTCGAAAATTATCCATACAAAATCATCACCATAGATGTAATAGTCATTGATGCGCTAGATGTATGGGGAATGCTTCTATCTCGGTAGTTTGCAACTGATTTAGGTGGATGCATTCAGATGGATTTATCTTATGCCACTATTCTAGAAGCAATGGGTGGCATGGTCAGGTTGTCCAGAGAAGTAGAAATAATATACCACGTGGAAATTCCAAAGAAGTTGGAAAATGATGAATAGGGTGTGCCACAAGAGAATTTGCCTCATTTTGAATCATAGATATATCACTTTTTCCACCACCCATACTCTCTGTCGAACAGAAAAAGAAGAATATTTTAGATTGACAGAGATATGAAGTACAATGATGACCAGTCACACCAACCTAAGAGGGTTAAACTTTAGCAAGGGACATCCAAAAAGTAGCCTAGTGATCTACTAGTCTGCAGACAAATGCCCGAGATTGTTCCTCACTAATGACATCTGATGCCATGAGAATTATTTTGTATAGTATTTCTAACCTTATTCCATTTTTCTTTCATGTCATTAGATAGTTTATTTCATACATTTATATTATGTCTATCAGTTTATTAGAGTAGATTTTTATTCCAACGATATTTTTTGTATATGCATGATGATTTCGATGTTGAATGGATATTTATTTGATGGACTTTCGTTTTCTTGAATGTAGGATTCTAGGATTCTCACATTACTTCTTTGAAGCAACATGTCCCCGTATGGAGCCAGATGTTTCACTCAAAATGTGAAAGATCTAGCAAAGCAGAAGTACCAACTTTTTTAACAATGATCAGATCACATATCAGTAGTGCATGTGTCATGGTCATCCCATTTTGCAAGTTGTATATTGTAAATGATCTTAGTAAAACCTTGAGTCCATGTAACAACCTAGGTAAGCATATAATTTTATGATGAATTCCATCCTATGAGGTTTTTTAACCTTGCTGATTACTTGTGTTTTTAGACATGGCTAATCAAAACAGTTTTCTCCCTCCAACTTAAACCCCAAATCTAGGGTGAAATTTATTATCGAATTATTAGGTGAGTCCTAGTGTTTATAGTCGAGTATGATGTAAAAGTGGTCTGGGAATAATTTAAGTTAATTGGCTTAATTATTTTATTGCAAATCACTTGGGTTACTAGATCATATTGTGTTGCAGATGAGTTATGTGTCTAGAGAGTCTAATCCAAATGTGTATTCCCTTTTTGAGTCTTGTAAATGAAAAATATTATGTATTAGGGGGTTGGAAAAATAATTAAATCCCCTCATGTGTAAATTAATTAATTTTTCTGGAAAAATAAAATTAAATCCTAAGCTAGAAAATTAATTAATTAGAGTCAAATTAAATTGTCTTAGGAAAATAAATTCTTCAAATCGAAAAATTCATGGGTCTTAAAAGAGTCAATTTTTAAAGGTCTTCCACCAAGGGAATATTGTGTATTTCAAGAAAATTTGGACCCTTGGACCTTGGTGGTTAAGTCAAAGTCAAATTTTTTAGGAGCTTAACTCAAAATAATTAATTTTGAGCTAACTAAAATGGAAGTAAACGATAAATTCTAAAAATCCTAAAAAATAAAAAAAATCAGGGAAGAAGATTAAAATATTTTGAAGTGTTTATCAACAGCCAAGATTGTTTTGACAAGGATCAAAGAAACTAGCCGTTATTTTTCCATTTGGAGGATTTATCTATAAATTAGAGATCCAGTTGAGTCTCTAGTCATCTTTATCTCTCGCTAGAATTGTTGCTAACACATTTTGTAAACTATTGCCTCGCTGGGAACTATTTATTTTACTATAATTATTATTTTGATACATATTGTTTGTAGGTACTCAATCCTTGGTCTCCAAATTCACAGAGTGTGGGAAAGGGTTACTTTGCTTGGATCCTTATTTTTCATATGGCGGATTGAACCTTTGCTAGGGCTATAGTGAACATAAATTTTTCTAAACTGTTTTAGTCATTCTTTCAAGGAAAAAAAATATCATAAAAAAAAATATTTTTCTTAGAATCTATTTTAAAACCCATGTATATTTTGTAAAATTATTTTGAAATATTAATTGTAAATTATTTCTCTAACATGGGTTGGGGTTTTGGATCTATTTTTTTATATATTTGGGGTTAGGGTGTTGTATTTTTTTTTTTTGCAGGTTAGATCAAGGAGTCAAGTGGAAGAAGATCTAGATTTAGGCCCTTGAGGGTTTAAGGTCTAAAAATACACATTTTTCAAGTGGAAACTTGATCCCAAAGTTTCAATGAATTTCAACCAAATGATCTTGAAGTCTTTGGGACTAGCGTTTGACGTTTAAACCTTGTTTACCTTCATTTTTATTACAACAAACAAATAATTAACAGTTCAGCCTTAAAATCACATAAAAAATGGTCGAAATTGGTCAAAGTTGATAAATCTGGATTTTCATGAGTTTTGGCCACTTGGGTGTCTCAAATTTGGCCTAGATATAAACATTTTGCTTATTTGAATTTTCTGTGTAAATTGTTGAATCAAGCCTACAAATTTTTCTGAATGAAATACTTAAAGAGGGCCAAAATTTTCAAATTTTCAATTTCCGGAATTCTTTTGCTTTTTTTGGATATATTGGGCATTGACTTATGCTTGATTAGCGTGTTGATCTGTCACTATTTTACTACTTCAATAAGCATAGCATACCTGAAATTTTGTAGGTTATACCTTCTAAAAGCCGTAAAATTTGATTTTTTCAAGTTTGGTGAATTTTCACTATTTTTGGGCATTTTGGGTATTGGTGTTGATATCATTAGCTTGTTGATCTGTCATTTACTTGCTGCTATAATAAATATTTCAGTTCTGAAATATCACTGAATACATCATCACAAAGTGGGCTAAACAAGTTAAGTTACATTTGCTGGTCATTGGAAATTTTTATATTTCATGTGTTGAGAAAATTTCATGGTTTGAGGTAGTTTCTCATTACTATCATAACATTGATAAAGTCTGAAATCTCTGAATTACTATTGCTGATATAAATTGTCATAAATCTGAAATTGACTTATCTCATCTTGGTTGCCTAACTTTGCACTCTTTCATAAGTTCTAAGTCTTTGATCTTGTGGCATCTAATTGGATAATTGTTATAATCCTAAGAAGTTTGGCATCTTAAGTTCTGTTATGAATAAAATATATATAAATAATATAAATATAAATAATGATGATAATTGTAATAATTATTAGTTTATTAGTAATTAGTACTAAAGAGGCATGTCTAAATGGGACATGACCTTCTATGAAGAGGTCCTTACCTAGGGTATATAAGCAGGCCCTCACTCTCATTTGTAACAACAATCTCATTCATATATTTTAATATATATTCTTGTATCTTCAATGGAGATTTACATTTTCTAAGTCTTCTAGAGAATTTAACTTGAAAAATGAACGTTGGTTGTTCCACTTGGTATCATAGTTGTTGAAGGATGGTCAGATGGGCCTTAATTTATGTCTAATTTGGAGGCCTGTCATACCCCCTATTGAAAGTGTTGCTCATCCTCTAAGCAACATAGTGACATAATTGTGCCTTATTCATGGCCTTGATGGTCTTTTTAACATCCCAAGCTACCTTAGAAGGAATTTTGGCACATCTTCTCTTGCTCCATCCCCTTCCTCTTCTTCTCTAGCTCCTTCTTCTATAGATCCATCCTTTTCCCCAAGTTCTAATTAGGCTTGTGCTTGTGTATTAAGAAAAGTATTCATGTTAATGTTCACAGTGTTTGCTCCTGATACAAGTTTTCAAACATTATCCACAACATATGTGATAATTAACATCCTTGATGAGTCCATGGACTCTCTTCAATTGAGAGTACTCCCCCCATGATTTGTCACAGTGATTTTCCAAACTTTGGAAAATCAGTACTCCCAATACTTCTCTTAGATGTCACTCTTCAAATCTAGGGTAAAGTTTCTCAAAATCAGACTTTTTACAGCTCTATATACTTTCCTATAGCACAATGTCTTCTCCTGTAACAAATTTTTCCCTTCCTATAGCAGCTATATTTTCTCATCTAGCAAGGTAGTTTGTGCCTTGAGTTGCTTAGGTGTGGGTTGCTCTTGTGGTTGGCCTTCTCATGGGTGTCAAAAGTTTCTTCCCCTTTGGTTCAATCCTCCCCCCATTTCTCCTACTGCTCTTTCTCAGGGTTACTTGGGTGTGTTTTTAGTACTTTCCTTAGAGCAGTCTCGGTTGTAGAGACAATGTCAAATTTTAATTTTTATCTAAGAGGGATAAGGATGCTAATAATTTTCATCATAACAAACTTTCCTTTGTCCCTATCTTGCCTTCACATGTAACAACTTCCAAAGGGAACTATTGCACAATTGTTTGCTACAGGGTACTTAATTCAAGCAGAATTCTCCATGCAAATGTATGGAAATTAAAGAGGAGGAAAGACACTTATTCCTTTCAAGATAACTGTATCATATGCATGAGGATTTGAGGATAACTTTAGGGATTTTTGGCTCCCTTTCTCCCTTCAATTATCCCCTGTAGCTTCCTTTTAGTCCTCCTGTGGTAGTGCAAATCCTCCCGTAGCTCTTGCAGACATAGTTCGAAGCATCATGGTGGCACCCTAGGCCGACTCTTGTAGCATCTAGCTCATCCTTTTGTACATTGATGGGTTTCTCCAACTATTTCTTGGGAATGGGTAATTGGGCAAGTGAATTTGAGCCTTGTACTTTTATTCCCTTTTGTGGTAATTTCTCAAAGTGATTTGGTGACTTGGCCTTTGCACAAAATTCCTCTTTTCACCATTGTCCCCACTCCTCATAATCATCACCCTTCTTAATTTGGCTTTTCCAAGTTGCATAAGTAACAGAGTTAGTTGCAGTTAACTGGTTGAGGGTGGTTGAGATTGCTGACCCATCCTTAGCTTATAAAACCTCATTTCTCATGCATTAATAAAAAATTTCTAACAATAACATGCTTAAGAGAAGAGGTAAAGAATATTTCATACTTTTACCTATCTGATGGTTGTTGGAGAGGCATAGATGTTGCTACTAAGTTGATGATCGATCCATGGTTCTATGAAGGTGTTAATTTCTTTGTTTTACTTGTGCATTAGTCTTCACATGATGTAGTTGACTAATAGAACATTTCTTGCTTGTAAGTATCTCACCATTTTTCAATATGTTATTGTTGGAATGGATGTTTGAACTTACAACTGCTCCTCAGAGATGGTGTGGCTTCCTCAAGCTATAGGGGTGCCCAACTCTTCATTCCAAAGAAATAAGAATTCTTGGATCATGTTTTCTGATGAATCTGTGAAGCCTGCTACACGACTATTTTCATCCTATAGAAGTCACTCAGTTTCTTTTCATAATATCACACTGCAATTATGGACTTGGACAAATGATAGTGGCTTTTAGGGGCAAGAATATCATCTTTAGAAGGAGGTGAAATTTGTGGGAAAGGAAAAAAATATGAAGTCAAAGTTCTTTTCTGTGTTTTTTTTCATGTGTGGTTAGAGGTGGAACCTTAGTGATGGATTTGGTTGAATGGAATGGTGATTGGTGTGAAGGAATTTGAGTGGACCTATCCCAACATTTCCCAAGGAAAATAGGACCTTTGGGGCTCTTTTTCTAGGTTGATATCCCTCTTGTAGCACTTCTAGTTGCTCCTGTAGCATTTTAGGACAGTCCCCTGTAGTATAATTGTTTTATCCATATCTCTCAAATGATAGATTTGATTTACCTAAAATTTTATTAGCATATTTCCATCATCCTTATGAATCTCCCTATAAAAATATCATCCAACAAATGAAAAAATCTCGAGAAGGATTTAAAATGGTTGTAGGCTATGGAGGCCAATTTATTGAAATGTGTGCAGTAAAATTTTCTGAAATTCCTTGAGGATTTTACCATCATTCATATGCATCTCTCCATGAAACATATCGGCCAATGGATATATAGTTTTCGAGATATGGTAAAAACAAAATTATGCCCTATGTATTTTGGCCTCCTCTAGTAAAGCAGAACCCTCATGTAGCATTATAGGACAACCAGGAAGATGAATAGGAAAGACTTGGAAATGGTGGGTGGATGTTGTAAATGGATGAGGGTGATGGATTGATATGGCCTTGGTCGTGTTGGAGCATTTGAGAAAAGGAGGAGAAAGCCAAAGTTTGACTTCCTTTGACTAGGTTTTTGCTCAATTTTTACTTTTGGTGCTAACTTGTTCTTGTTGCTTGAAAAGGTTGGAGAGCACCTACGTTCATCATAGAGAGATACATGGAGCAAATATTTTTTTCTTTTCATTTTTTTCTTTTCTTATGCCTACTAGCTACCTCAATGAGGTTTTCAACTAGTAGGTCTGCCTATGTGCCTTAAATGAGGTTTTCACCTAGGATCTTTTCTTTTTCCCCTTTTCCAACCCATTGACCACCTCGTGGAGGTCTTAAATTAGTGAGCCAATATCAAGCACCTCAAAAGAGGTTTTCACTTGAGATTTTATTCTTTTCCTTTTTTTTTTTTTCTCTTTTTCCATTTTTATTTCTTTTTTTTCTATCCTACTTTACTTGAAAAAACAAAATCTCTTTCAAGTGTAGGAATACTTCCAATGGATTCATGTGCATAACAAGTTGATATATAAACTCACGTGTAGGCTTGAAACATATGCTTTGACATGTACTTGAATATTAGATACCAAATTCTTTGACTTTGTTATTATCAAGCACTGTTGAAGAAGAGATTGAGGCTCCATCTTGTTGATTTTCTAGAACCAAACCTCAATATAGTTTTCATGCCCTTGGTTCAATTCCTCATCTAGGTCATTCTTCATGTCTCCCTTTTCTTCTCCATTCAAATCTTCTATTTTTTGTTGATTATTGCCTTGTACACATAAAGGATTTGATGATAAGCATGGCATAAACTCTTCAATCTCAAGCTCCAATGGTTGCTCTCCATAAAATGTGATACATGATTCTTCTAGGTCTTCTTCTTCAATGACATCAGGAAAATCTATTTTTTTGAAATACTTTTCCCGAGCTAAGATAAATATCATTTAGATCAAGAGGAGATGTTTGGAAGTGTTCTACCTCAACATTGTAAATGAGATGAGTTACTTCATTGTTTGGGTTTGGAAATGGTGGTACAAGTATTTTAGTGGGAGTGGATCTTTGGGATGGATGTGGTTGTGGTGGAGGTGGATGGTAGGGATAACAAGGAATTGGGTATGGAGGATCTTGAGGAAAATATTGAGGATATTGTGGATTTCTCCCATAAGGTTCTTTCCAACCTTGTTGTCAAGATTGGTTTTGGGGTTGATATGACCAAGGTTACCAAGGAAAGGGCGTGTTCCAATTACTTTGAGATAGATGTACTTAACCTTGACATTAGGAATTAGGTTCTTGTATCATATCAAGTTGACTAGGCTACCATGGCCTTCTTTGAGCTATATAACATAACTGCTTTGGTGATTGACTTTCTCCATTGTCCTCTTGGTAAAATTCCTTCAACCTCGGTAATGATGGAAAATATTTAGTAGCATGTGATTATGCTTGGATAACACAAATATGAGTGTCCTATTTTTTCTCACTTTGAATTGCGAACATTTTTACTTGTTCACTTAGATCGCTAAGAATTTCTATTTTAAAGTTATCAAGAAAATTTACAGGTTTATCTTGACTTACCAATCTTAGTGTTGATTTATTTACTCCTTCCCTTCCTCTTGATATGTGTTTGCGTGTTTCACAAATTTCTTCAAATGATAATTGGTATACATCACCTTTACTCATGATATAGAGGAGATCAATCCACTCATCACTAATTGTTCTAAGTAAGACGGTTTTAGTGAGTCAAATCCTAAATAATGTAAAATTTTTCTCTTAACATTATACATGAATCTCTCTATTAGATCCCTAAGGGTCTCATCTTCTTTTGGAGACATCCTAAAGATTTATTCTTTAAGATCATGATCCTTATATTTTTATAGAAATATATTTTTCATATCATTCCATGACCTTATTGAATTAGTACCTAATCTCATGAACCATTTAAGAGCTCTATCCTTCAATGTTACCGCAAACAATCTCAATTTTTTAGGGTTTAGTAACTACCCATAATATCTACAAAAGATTTAAAATTCAAAGAGAAAGGTTTTTGGATCCTCTTACCTCATATCATGGAACTTGGGAAGGAAAGATGGAAGCGTGTTCTTCATATGAACACTAATATCAGTATCTTGAATGAGAAATCTAAGAGGATATTCTTCATTGTCATCATCTCCATCGATTTATTCTACCTTATCTTCCACATATTCTTCTTCTACCTGCAAAATTGGATGGTGATGTAGTTCTTACTTCACCATGTGATCAAATGGGGGGCAGGGTTTGGTGTTGGAGAAGTACTTTTTTTTAATAAGAATGCTAATGCAATGCTATTTTTTTGTCTTCGAAATGAAATATGTGTAATGAAATTTTTGGTCTTGCAGAAAGTAAAAGAAATGAATCAACTATGGAAGAAAATAATTCTTACTTTGACACCTCCCCGACAAGGGTGCCAAAAAGTGATCAGCCTCAGTATTGCAACAAGAATGTTGCAACTCCCAAGGTTACCAACTTAAATTATCAAGAGTTCGTACAAATTTAAGAGGTGTCAACACTATATGTGCGACATACATTGTGTCCTTTTGTTGATATGATGTAATGGGGTGAATTTCATGACATCAAACCTAAACTAATTGTAGAAATGGGAATTTTTCTCTATTTGTAAGAAATGGAAATACTACTTGCTCAATTGTAAACACTAATCCTAATTGCAAGAAGGTAAAGGTTATGTCATTTGTAGGAATGAAAAATACTTGTCTATTTGCATAATGTAAACCTTGTGGTACTTGCAACAATTTGAATCATTATTCTAATTGCAGAATCTGAAAAGTTGCATTGAAAAGAAACTAATCCTATGCAAGAACAACAATTTGTAATTGAAATCCCAAGAGCATGAATTAAAGGAAATAGGCCTAATATACTTTGTAAAAAGGAAAGTCCTAAGTGATTTTTACTCTTCCCCAATCATGGATTTAGAGCCTAGGGGTCATTATTCAAGCCTAAGAGACAAAAACCAAAATTTTGGAGCAAATATGGTCAAGTTTACACGTGCTATGGGAGTGCTATAGGAGGTGCTACATGAGGTCATATTTTTCTACAGGAAGAGGTAACTTGCTGAATTCCAAAATAAATCAAATGAAAATGGGATGGAAATTTTTGTGTTATTAAGTAGGGTGTCTTAGGACTCCATTCCAAGTGGAATCACTCCAAGATACCTTTGTTCACATTTGCTAAAAAAATAACAGAAAATTACTACTCTAAAAATTGGAAATTCAAGAACTAGTGAGCTAGTTAACCTACCAAATGACTAACCTAATCAAGTGAAAATTCTATGGGGTAAATTTTGTTATTAACTTGTATGCTTTTATGACCCAATATAAGTGGAATCAAATCAAAAGAATCTCAGTAACACTTTCTAAAAAATAGCATATAATTACTACTATTTTGCTACAAGGGATTTCCAAAAATCCTATATTTGTGAACTAGTAGTCCAATCCAAGTAGCTCAACGATGAATATGAATTTTCAAAGTTGTTCCAAGGCTCAATCATGATTGTGACTCTATAAATAACCTTCTGAACAACTCACTTTAATCATTTAACCAATGTAACCTACAATAAAAGAGGCATGAATAGTAAATGCATAAATAAGAGATGCAAGTGAAAAATAAATTCAGAGGAAATAAAGAAATTGTATAAGATGGATTTAAGGCTATTGGGATGGCAAAAAATAAGGAAACTCAGAGTCCTATGAAGGAAACCAAGCTTTAGAGGCTAAAAATGGAACCAAACTTCATTATTTGAATCAATCTAAGTACATCCTTGCCAAAAATGAAAGTGGAGCTACTACAAAACAAGTTTTCTCCACAAGAAGACTAAGAAATGCATGCCCCTAGAGGAAAATTCGAATTGGTACTTATACAAAGCAACAAGGAACCATTCTCCTTGAAAGGAGACAACTTTTACCTTCAAAATCCCTCAAAAAATGGATCTAGTTCCAAACACTACGAATTTGCATTAAATGAGAGGGAACACATTCCTAGATTTTCTCAATCGCTAGAGCTCTAGAATTTGTGCAATAATTTCATGGTATCTTGTTTATTTTGTAGAAATTCCCACTGTAGATCAACAGATTATGCAATAGACTAAAGCAAAATACAAGATCTACTTCTACAACAAAATTTGCGGAATATTAATTGAATTGAGCAAGATCAATGAGAACACATATAACTCGGAATGAGAAATCAATCACACATAACACAGAAGAAATAACCCAAGGAAAGCCTCAGCCTAAAACCCCAATCTCTATATTATCATACAAGTGTAAATATTGTTCAAGTTGCAAAAAGAATCAACTCTCAAGCTATCTTGCTTGCTCTACAATCAAGCAATATAGCTCACAGACTAAATTGACACTGTATATGTCCTCCTCAAGCCCTCCAAGCCTCCAATTCCTTGCGCAATTTTTCTTGGGGTCTAATGATGTCACATGTGTGAAATGGTCTCATCAAACTCACAAAACCTAAAGAAGTAACTACGCAATCCTCAAGGAAAGAATTCCTTCTGCATGTAAGAGATATTCACAATGGAATATTCTAGCAACGGATACTACACTTCCCCTCCATCTGATCTCAACTGGGTCTCTGTCTGAACTGACATGCATGAGTTATTTATGAGAGAATATTCAGTTATCTGAAGTGCAGCAGTTACATGCATGCATGCATTAACTAACTGAACTCATAATTAATTCAAAAAACTGTTTGAATTAATCTAACTGGACTTGACTCAGTTAACTAAGCCAATTAATTACAACTCATCCTTATCTCTTTAACTGATGGATAAATTCTTCAATTAATGGAGAACTTGTTGCATGTCCCAACATAGACTTCATGTTTGATTTTCTACAACTTATTAACTCATGGTGAATTAATTAATTATTTTACAAACCGTTGCTGAGATCAAATTTGAATTTTTACTTCTCTACTTTAGTTCAGGGACTAACTAAAATAGGAAGGTATCTCGAAATGCTATTTATAGCAGTACTAAATTTAGAACTTCTATATTTAGCATTTCTTGTTGCTATTTTCAACACTCCTCTCAACAAGAAGTGGATTATCAGTAACCCAAATCTTGTCTCTGTGGAACTCGAACTTGAATTTTGACAATGCCTTAGTCAAAATATCTACATCTTGTTCCTCGGTCAAAACATATAGAAAAAACATGATCCTCTTGACCACACAGTCTCGAAGATGATGATACCAGATATCAATGTGCTTGGACCTGCCATGAAAAACTGGATTCTCTGATCTGAATTTGAAACTACTTGAAATTTGTTTGCAAGGTATTCAATTCAGAATTAACATGTTTAAAAGATTTCCATGTCTTGCAGAAAGAAAACACATGAAATTTTCAGCTGTTCATGACCCATTTAAGCATAGCAGAGTTATTTCCTTTTACTATTTAACACATTAAAACAAATTTTTTCTGCAAAATAACTCAACCACAAATGCAAAAGAATTTGATAAAGCAGTTCACCCCCTCCAGGGCTACGTCTGCTGGGTCCAAAGCTCCCAACCGGGCTTGTACTTGTTTTTATTAAATGCTCAAATTGAAAATACAGCTAAATAGAAGCATCTACAGGAGAAATAGATGGTAAAAATGGATTCAAAACACTTGAATCCTTCAGGATTGACTATTGGATCACCTCTAATGGATACCTGCAACCCTATACAGTCTTCACAAAACTGGGCCCTAGTGGCTCCTAGAACTTTCATGGCTCCAACACCTCCGAAAATGACCTCAGATGGCTGTAAGACCTGCACCATTGGATTCAAAAGGTCGAAAATACCCAAAATAAAAAAAAAAAATCGTCCAAAATGGACTTTCCTAGCCAAAGTTATGGCCATTTACTCCCAACTGCCAACTGCCCCTACAAAAACTCCAGCTAACTTTAGTTAACTCCAGTTAGCTCCGCCAATTATGGTGGGTCCACCAAATTTGGCGCTCCTGCCAAAATTCCACCAACTTAACTGCAGTTACATTTAATGTTTGGGTGGTTGCCTCGGATTTCGTGCTGGCAGTTTGGCTGGCGGTTGGGCTTAAGCCCCTGGTTCCTGGATCGTGGTCATATGAAAGGGGGCTGGCCCCCTTCAAGCCCTGCCCAATCAAAAAGTCAACTTTAAATATTGTTTTTTTCCTTCATATAACAAGGAATAACAGCGTGACCTAACAGTAAGGCGGAGGGCTATTACACCATAGGTTAGGGGTTCGATCCCCCATCCGACCAAAAACTTTTAATACATCCGCCCAACCATTTTGCTGACGTCATCTGGGGGCCACGTGGCAGCCTTTGAGCCTACCACGTGGCAGCTTCTGATTGGCTGCTGAAAATGGAATATTCCCTGGAATATTCCATGGAATATTCCTTTTTAAATTTTTTAAAAAAAATTAAAATTTCTAATGTTATGGACAAATTCTTCTTTTTGCCATAACTTCCTCATACGGCGACCGTTTTTCGAACTGTTTGTGGCACCGGAATCGGGAAGACAAGCACTTTCTAGTTGTTCAACTTTGAACTAGTTTTGAGTACTTTAAATTTTGAGCATTTTTACGACACTTAGGACATGAGCACCTGATCACGCCTCCCCATTGGGAAGCTTTTGGACCCCAAAAGCCTTTGACTACCTATTAAAGAGGTGAGGGTATAGCTCCCTCACTCTGTCCACCTCCATCCACTTTGCCTTGTTCAGTTTGCTGCCTTTGAAACCAATCCGAACATAATCTACACTGCCCCTTCTTGAAGTGCGTATCCTTCTGTCAAGGATTGTATCTTCTTTCAGCTCATCTAAGAATTCTAGCGAGAAATCTTCTATAGATGGCAACTGAACAAAATTGTCATGATCAGCAATCAAAGGAGGTTCATACAAACGTAAGTTCTCCACATTGACAACAGAATACATTTGCATGTAGGAAGGCAAATCTAATTGAAAAGCATTATTTCCAACCTTCTTGAGGATTTTAAATGGACCATAACGAATAGGCTTCAGCTTTTTACCTTCTCCTTGCATCCTTTCCTTACTAATGTACAGCCATACCTCATCCCCTTCTTGAAACTTGTGATCGACTCTATGCTTGTCGTGTCTTTCCTTGTACTTGCCTTGACTCTTCTCAAGCTGTTCTTGAATTTGCTGATGTATTTGCTGAATTCTTTCAATGAATGAATGAGCTTTGTCAATATCACTATGTCCCTCAATGGCAACATCTTTCTCAAGAATGAAATCAAGAGGTGATTTTGGCAAGTAACCAAAACAAGCTTCAAACAGTGAGGTGTTTGTGGAAGAGTGCTTGGCACGATTGTAAGCATGCTGTATGTAGTGCAAATGTTCATCCCAAAGCTTGGGATGCTTGTTGCAATAACCTCTCAAGAGGTGCACAATGGTTCTGTTCACAACTTCGGTTTGTCCATCTGTTTGCGGATGGAAAGCAATACTTTTCTTCAACTTTGTGTCCATCATCTCCCATAGGTTGGACCAAAAATTCCCCACAAATCTGGAATCACTGTCACTAATAATGGAAGTAGGCAAACCAAAGTGAATCCATACATGATGAAAAAATAATTCAGCAGTTTGTTCAACAGTTATAGTTTTCTTACAAGGCATAAGTATACACATTTTGCTGAAACGATCAACTACTACATATAAATAATCATGCTGCTTTCGAGATTTTGGCAAACCTCCTACAAAATCCATAGAGATGCTCTCCCATGGTCTAGAAGGTACTGGCAAAGGAGTATACAAACCAAGATTCCTGTTGCTAGGCTTGCTTGTAGCACATAATGAACAACCTCTTATGAACCTTGAAATAGAATCTACCATACGAAGCCAATAGCAATACCTCTGTAGATGTGCAACTGTTTTGCTCACACCAAAACGGCCAGCAATAAGAGAAGAATGAGCTTCTCTTATGACATTTATCCTCTCCCCCTGTGGTATACACAACTTGCCCAAATGAAACAGCAAATTGTTATGCATGTGATAGTCATTTTCCTCTACATGATTTCCTTTACTCAAGTTAGCATACACATCTTTAAAGTCATCATCAGATCCATATTGTTCTATGTAACTATCATGTACAATGGAAGAATTCTTAAGTAAAGTAACAGCACCAATAATAGGCCTTGAAAGCATATCGGCAACCTTATTCAAAGTACCTTTCTTATACCTTATTACCAAATGGAACTGTTGCAAGAAGCCCATCCATCTGAAGTGTCGTGACTGTTGTAACTTGCTTTGTGATTGCAAGTACTGTAAGGGCTGATGGTCAGTATGTATAACAGTTTCTTTGCCCATCAAGTAGTGTTTCCACTTTTTGACGCTTTGTACTAACGCATACAACTCATCATATGTAGGATAATTTACAACAGCACCATTAAAAGTTTCAGAATGAAAAGCAATAGGCTTACCATGTTGTAGAAGAACTGCACCCATAGCATAATCACTAGCATCAGTTTGTATCTCAAATGGCTGTCTCAAATCCGGTAATGCAAGGACTAGAGCTGAACTAATCTTCTCTTTCAAAGATTCGAAAGCTTTTTGCTGCTTGCCTCCCCATTGGAAAACATGCTTCACACTTGTCACTGCATGCATAGGAGCTGCTATAGAAGAGAAGTTAGAGATAAACTTCCTCCAATATTGAGCTGCACCCAAAAAACTCCTTACCTCTGTTATGGATTTGGGAGTAGGCCACTTCACAATAGCCTCAATCTTAGTAGGATCAATTCTCAAAGCACCTCCTCCTACTATGTGTCCCAAATAAACCAAAGAGGTCTTTCCAAATTCACACTTTGACATTTTAAGAAATAACTGATTCTTCTTCAAAACATCAAGTACTTTTCTAACATGCATGACATGATCTTCTCTAGACTTGCTGAAAATTAAGATGTCATCTAAGTAGACAATAACAAAATCATCAAGAAAAGGACGCAAGACATCATCCATTACCCACATGAAAGTTGCAGGTGCATTGCACAAACCAAACGTCATCACAAGCCACTCAAAGAGTCCTTGTTTAGTTTTAAAGGTTGTCTTCCAAATGTCACTTTCTTCAATTCTTACTTGATGATATCCACTGCGCAAGTCTAGCTTAGTGAAATATCGAGCATCTTTCAACTGGTCTATCAAATCATCTATCCTTGGGAGTGGGTAACGATTCTTTACCGTTATCTTGTTCAAGGCCCTGAAATCAACACACATACGCCAAGTGCCATCTTTCTTTGGAATCAATACAATCGGTGACCCACATGGCGAAGTACTTGGCCTTATGAAACCCTTGTCCAAAAAGTCCTTGATTTGCTTCTTTATTTCAGCATTCTCCATAATAGACATGCAGTACATGCCTATGTTTGGAAGAGGACAATCTGGATGCAAATGGATTTCATGTTGAATCTCCCTCTTAGGAGGCAAACCTGTTGGCTCCTAAAACATCTCATGATATGCATCAACTACATCATACAGATCTGATTTAAGTTTTGGATCACAATTGTCAAATGACTCATGATTCACATCAACCTTGGGCTTAATCATAAGAAGAACAAAATTCTTACTTGAATTGACCAGCCTTTTTACCTGTCCTACATTCACCATCACTATATTTGTCTTCTTGCGATGAGCTCTAACAATGAACTCCTTGCCCTATTTGAAAAGATGATATTTGTTTTCATGGCGATGAAAGATAGCTTTCCTGTCAAACAAGTAAGGACTTCCCAAAACAATTCCTGCTATATCAAAAGGTACCACATCAAGTTCAACTGTGTCAATAAAATGTGCAGTAATTGCAAAGCGCAATGTGCACTTTCTTGAAACTTGTAAATTTTCATCCTTGCAAATCCATCCAAGTGGATATGGCTTCAGATGTGGAACGGTCTCAATTTTAAGCTGCCTGACCAAGTCCTCTGATATAAGGTTTGCTTGTGACCCACTATCAAAAAGTGTGTCAATTTTAGTATGTTTTGAAATCACCCTCACATGAAACAGTTCAATTCTTTCTTCCTCATTAGGAGCTTGTACATGGCAGTTTGAGGTACTAGTGCTGGCTTGAGTTTCAAATTCTTTTCCCTTCAAGTTTTTCAAACCCATGGCTGTAATTTTGGTTTCATCACCTGAATCTTCCCCTAAATCTTGTGGTGTAGATGTAGCAGCAGCAGTTTTCTGTTTCCCTTTGGATTTGTTAAATTGAGGTCTTTTTTCAAGATATAATTTCCAACAGTTTTTCTCCTCATGGCCTGGTTTAGAACAGTGTTTATAGATCACTTTCTCACTCTCCTATTTGACAGATGCATTCTTTTTGCTCTTTCCCTTGGAGGTTTTCTCTTTGTTTTTCCCCTTGGGGGGCTTGTTTCTACCCTCTTCAAATGTGTTTTTTCCCCTTGCCTCTAAATGGGTAGCTTGGACACAAACCTCGTCCAGGCTAATAGGGTTAAACATCAAGATGGTGTGTCTAAGGTAGCTATGCAAGCCACCGATGTATTTCAGCAAGGTTTCTTGGGTCTGTAAATCTACCCCTAACAAGAGAGCTCTTCTCCTGAATTCTTGGGTGTAGTCTTGGAAACTCTGACCCTTAAGTTGTCTGAAATTTTGCCAATTCATAATGGCTTTCTGCATGTGAGCAAGAGGATAAAACTGTTTTTTAATGGCTAACAGAAATTCAAGCCATGTTAAGGTAACCTTACCAAATTTCTTGATCTCCTCTTTAGTCTTGGCCTCCCACCAGACCAATGCTGCTCCATCCATCCTCAAAGAAGCCAACTGAATCTTTGTGGCATCATCATGCATATTTTGGATCCTCAAGTAAACTTCCAACTGCCTAATCCAGTTGTCAAGCTTTTCTGCATTCACTTCACCATTAAACATAGGTAATTCGAATTTTACATCAAGCTTCAAAAAAGGACTTTTTCCAGAGGATCTATGCTTATGAACAGAAGAAGACGAGGATGAAGAGGAAGAAGGTGAAGATGGGGGTGGTGGATCACCATTTCCTCCATGTCCTTTCTTGGAATGATCATCATCCTTCTTACCTCCTGAAGAGCCCTCCCCTTCATGTGGATGTTTGGACCCTTCTCCAGCCAATTTCTCATTTCTTTCTTGGTACAATATCCTCACCATTTTAGTAAGGTCCAAGAAAGCCTTTCTGAAGACTCTTTCTTCTTCTATTGGATCTGTCTCTGTAGGAATTTCTCCTTCATGTTCAGACATCCTTGAAGCTTCTGCTGAGACTCTTGAGGGTGAAATTGAAGGTGGAGGTGATGGCTCTCTGGCCTTCCTTGACTGAGGATTCTCTCGTTCTCTAGTCAACTATCCTTTCCCTCTTTTAAGTTTCAACCTGGTAAGCATCAATACTTGCAAGACAGTTAGAAGATCTTTGCACAAAACCCTGAGCTCTGATACCAACTTGATCCGAATTTGAAACTACTTGAAATTTGTTTGCAAGGTATTCAATTCAAAATTAAACATGTTTAAAAGATTTCCATGTCTTGCAGAAAGAAAACACATGAAATTTTCAGTTGTTCATGACCCATTTAAGCATAGCAGAGTTATTTCCTTTTACTGTTTAACACATTAAAACGAATTTGTTCTGCAAAATAACTCAACCACAAATGCAAAAGAAGTTGATAAAGCAGTTCACCCCCTCCAAGGCTACGTCTGCTGGGTCTAAAGCTCCCAACCGGGCTTGTCCTTGTTTTTATTAAATGCTCAAATTGAAAATACAGCTGAATAGAAGCATCTACAAGAGAAATAGATGGTAAAAATGGATTCAGAACACTTGAATCCTTCAGGATTGATTATTGGATCACCTCCAATGGATACCTGCAACCCTATACAGTCTTCACAAAACTGGGCCCTGGTGGCTCCTAGAACTTTCACGGCTCCAACACCTTTGCAAATGACCTCAAATGGCTGTAAGACCTACACCAATGGCTTCAGAAGGTCGAAAATACCCAAAATCAAAAAAAAAATTCCCAAAACGGACTTTCCTAGCCAAAGTTATGGCCATTTACTCCCAACTGCCAGCTGCCCCTACAAAAACTCCAGCTAACTTTAGTTAACTCCAGTTAGCTCCGCCAATTATGGCGGGTCCTCCAAATTTGGTGCTCCTGCCAAAATTCCGCCAACTTAAGTACAGTTACATTTAATGTTTGGGTGGTTGCCTCGGATTTCATGCTAGCAGTTTGGCTGGTGGTTGGGCTTAAGCCCCTGGTTCCTGGGTCGTGGTCATATGAAAGGGGGTTGGCCCTTAGGGGCTGGCCCCCTTCGGGCCCCGCCCAATCAAAAAGTCAACTTTAAATACTGTTTTTTTCATTCATATAACAAGGAATAACAGCGTGACCTAATGGTAAGGTGGAGGGCTATTACACCATAGGTCAGGGGTTCAATCCCCCATCCGACTAAAAAATTTTAATACATCCGCCCAACCATTTTGCTGACGTCATCTGGGGGCCATGTGGCAGCCTCCGAGCCTGCCACATGGCAGCTTTTGATTGGCTGCTGAAAAGGGAATATTCCCTGGAATATTCTAAGGAATATTCTACGTAATATTCCTTTTTTATTTTTTTTTTAAAAATTAAAATTTCTAATGTTATGGACAAATTCTTCTTTTTGCCATAACTTCCTTATACGACGACTGTTTTTCGAACCATTTACGGTGCCGGAATCAGGAAGACGAGAAATTTCCAGTCGTTCAAATTTGAACTAGTTCTGAGCACTTTAAATTTTGAGCATTTTTACGACACTTAGGACATGAGCACCTGATCATTCTCAGAGGGTTTGATACAACTCTGATTATCGCAATAGATCACGGTTGGATCCATCCTCTGACCAAACAATACCACTAGAATATTCTACATCCGAATGGCCTCACATGCAGCCTAACTAGTAGCCATGTATTTAGCCTCTGCTGAGCTAAGTGCAACTGATCCCTGTTTCCTGCTGTACCAGGAAACTGTAGCTGAACCAAGGTTGAAGATTCCTCCAGAAGTGCTATTTCGGTCTGATGGAATCCCTGCCAAATCCGCATCTGTGAAGCCTTGAAGCTTCACTCCCTTCGTCCGTCTATACCATAATCCAAACTGAGATATGCCTCTGAGGTATCTCAGCACATGATTCGCTACCTTCCAAAATAACTTGGTAGGCTGAACCATAGCTTGACTCAGCTAGTTCACCGCAAAGCATAAGTTGGGTCATGTGTTCACCAGATACATAAGTGAACCCACCAGCCGTCGATAAATAGTAGTAGCTACCTCCTCACCTGAAGTAGCATCCTCCTTCCTCCAGTTCCCAACTAGAGGAGTCTACATGGGCTTGCACTTCTCCATGTGAAAGCACCTGAGTATCTCATTGGCATACTTGCCTTGAGACGCAAATACTTTAGCATGTTTCTGCCACACCTCCATGCCTAGAAAGTAGTGCATAAGACCCATGTCTTTCATTTCGAACTCTCTTGCAAGGTCCTCCTTGCAATACTGTATCAGCTGATCATCACCTGTCAAAATCAGATCATCTACATAAAGAACAATGATCAATGGTTTACCTTCTACCATGATGCGGTAAAGGTTCTCATCTGCTTCACTCTTGGTGAAGCCCAACCCGGTGAAATAGTTGTCAATCCTGGTGTACCAAGCACGAGGTGCTTGCTTTAGTCCATACAAAGCCCTCTTGAGTTGGCACACATGCGACCCACGATCGAAGGCCTCAAAAACCTTTGGCTGCTCAATGTACACCTCCTCCTCAATCTTCCCATTGAGGAATGTTGTCTTCATGTCCATCTAGTGGATCTTCCACCCCATCTAAGCTGATAGTGCCAACATCGATCTAATTGATGATTACCTTTCTACGGGAGCAAAAGTCTCATCGTAGTCAATCCCCTTGACCCGTGAGAAACCTCAGGCAACAAACCTTGCCTTTTGTTTCTCAACACTGCCATCAGCTGCCTGCTTTACTTTGTAAAGTCATCTAGAACTCACCACTGACTTACCTTGAGGTCTTGGGACAACATCCCATGCATTTTTCTGAATGATAGAGTCGTACTCCTCTACCATTGCATCAACCCAGACTGCTTACTGCACTGCCTCCTTGAATGAAGAAGGTTCAGTATCTACACACTCCCCAACTAGGGCCATGTACCCAGTGTACCGCTCGGGTGACCTCCTCTATTTGCGCTGAGAAGATGATTGTCCCACATTATCCCGCACATCCAGAATCAACCTATCAGCTTCCCTTAAGCATTTCCGCCCATCTCTGGAAGTCTCAACATGAGTGGATGTCTCCACTCCCGAGTCCTCAGCATGCGACTGCTCCGCATCAATCTAAGGCTCCTGCTCCCTAGGAATTGAAAGTTCCTCCTCTACATGCAACTTGAGCTCCCTCTCAAGTGATAAACACATGGCTTTTTGCTCGTCGAAATTCAAATCCCTGCATACCACTGTCCTCTGAGTGGTAGGTAGGTACACCTGATAGTTGTGGGGTGTATCTGTGTACCCCACAAGTATTCCCAACTCAGTGGTTGGGTCTAGCTTCTTCCTAGCATCTTTGGTCACATGACAGTAAACTGATGATCCAAAAATTCAGGAGTGACTTACATCAGGTCACTTCTCAGAAAAGGCCTCCATAGGTGTCTTCATTCCTAATATACGGTGCGGGCTTTTGTTCTACAAGTATACTGCTGTATTGCATGCCTCAACCCACAAATGTAGTGGTAGGCTTTGGTTATGCAACAGCACTCGAGCTACTCCCACAATCGATCTATTCTTCCTTTCGGCCACCCCATTCTACTATGGGTTATGGGGTGCCGTCAATTCCCATTTAATTCTTTTTACAGTGCAAAAGTCTTTAAACTATTGGGAGACATACTCTCCACCATTGTCTCTACACAAGGATTTTATTTTATTTCCAGATTCTTTCTCTGCCAAGGCTTTAAACTCATAAAACCTCAAGAAGGTCTGATCCTTCTTTTGCATAAAGTAGATCCAGAATCTACGAGAAAAATCATCAATAAAAATCACATAGTACCTTTTTTTAGCGGTGGAGGTTGTAGAGAAAGGTCCACAAACATCTGAGTGAACCTACTCCAGGATTGCTCCAACTCTACTATCTTGATCCAAAAAGGAAGATTTCACATACTTACCCAAGGTACAACCTTTGCATGTATTCGACTTCTCAAGTTTTCCCTTGGGTAATCTGGTAAAAATCTCCTGCATGATCTTCAGGGCTCCATGGTGCAAGTGGCCCAATCGTCAATGCCATTGCTTGCCAATATCTTGGCCCTACACCATCTCAGCTTTGGAACTCAATGCAGCACAGTCGTCTACCTCCAGCTTGTAGAGATTCTTTACTCAAATCCCAATTCGCTTTGTCTGTCCAATACTGATATGCCTCAGGAATACCTTTCCTTTACTAAAGAATACATCATAGCCTTTATATTCTAGCATAGCGACAGACAAAAGATTCTTCTTCAGACCTGGTACATACTTTACATCAGTCAGGGTGAGGGGAGCTCCATGCTCCCTCTGAAACACAAGTGTACCTTCTCCTAAAACACGGTACTTTCCATCATTGCCCATCTTGATCCGCATTTGGAGATCCTTCTCCTCCAAGGTACTGAAAAGATTCTTGTCACCTGACATGTGGAATGAAGCTTCACTATCCAGCTACCACACACATCCCACCATGGACGAAACCATGTATGTGATAAGCAAGAAATCCAGCTCAAATTGTGAGGCCAGTGCCTCACCATCAGATCCCTTCGAGGAACCCTTCTTGGATTTCTTATGTGGACAATTTGTAGCATAATGGCCCATTTCATGACAATGAAAGCATCACACTTTCGATTTGTCAAACTTTTTCCCACCATGGGAAGAACTGGATTTGGGATGGGATGCCTTCCCCTTCCCTTTCCTCACCTTACTTGCTAAGGTTAGATTTTCCTCATCATCTTGCTTCGATGAGGATCCATCTCTAGTGCTTCTTCTTATTTCCTCCTGCATTAGATCCGACCAAAGTTGTTCCCAATCTGGTATTTTTTCTCTTCCATTAATCAAGCCTTGGTAGCTATGCCAACTCTTAGGAAGACCGAGGAGTGCAAGACTCACCATGTCATCAATAGCGACCATGATACCTACACTTCTAGGCTCATCCTGTAGGTGGTGAGCTTGTTTAGATATGTAGAGATCGTGTCGCCCTTTTCACACTTGATTTTCCAAAGCTTGTCTTTTAGCGCTAGCTTTGTCTGATCGCTGCTATTCTGATATAGATCTTTCAACTGTTTTCCACATTGAAAACAATGTCTCCTTCCCATGGAGACTCGAGACTATGTGGTATTGAACTCCCTCCAAAAGGATTCTCCTTGCTCTAGCCACACATTTCTTCCATTCTTCCAATTGAGTAGCATCAGTCGGCTTGGGGACTTCTTGATCAATGAAGTCCTTTAGATTGTTATCCTCTAATATTTCTTCCATGTGATCCTTCCAGGTTATATAATTCAAGCTGCCATCAAGGGCATACTCGAGTCCTAAACCACTGAACGCCATTGGTGAAATTGAGATGTGATAAGAAATCGATTTCTATATTCAAGTACCTCAAACTTCGAACTTCTCCCTTCTTGTATATGTTCTTCACCTTGATCATCTTTGTTTTGATACCATGTAGAAATTCCCATTGTAGATCAACAGATTATGCAATAGACTAAAGAAAAATACAAGATCTACTTCTACAACAAACTTTGTGGAAGCTTAATAGAATTGAACAAGATCAATGAGAACACATATAACTGAGAATGAGAAAGAAATCACACATAACACAGAAGAAATAACCCATGGAAAGCCTCAGCCTAAAACCCCAATCTTTGTATTATCATACAAGTGGAAATCTTGTTCAAGTTACAAAAAGAACCAGCTCACAAGCTATCCTGCTCTCTCTGCAATCAAATAGTACAGCTCATAGACTGAATAGACACTTTATATGTCCTCCTCAAGCCCTCCAAGCCTCCTACTTCCTTGCACAATTTTTCTTGGGGTCTAATGATGTCACATTTGTGAATTGGCCTCATCACACTCACAAAACCTGAAAAAGTAACTTCGCAGTCCTCAAGGAAAGAATTCCTTCTGCATGCAAGAGATATTCACAATGGAATATTCTAGAAACTGATAGTACATTGTGCCTCCATTTGATTTCAACTAGGTTTCTATTTGAACTGACATGCATGATTTATTTATGAGAGAATATTTATTTATCTGAAGTGCAACAGTTGCATGCATGCATGCATTAACTAACTGAACTCATAATTAATTCAACAAACTATTTGAATTAATCTAACTAGACTTGACTCAGTTAACTGAGCCAACTAATTACAACTCATCCTTATCTCTTTAACTGATGGATAAATTTATCAATTAATGGAAAAACTATTGCATGCCCCCACATAGACTTCATGTTTGATTTTCTACAACTAAATAGCTCATGCTGAATTAATTAATTATTTTACAAACAGCTACTAAGATCAAATTCGAATTTTTACTTCTCTATTTTAGTTCAGGGACTAACTAAAATATGAAGGTATCCCGAAATTCTATTTATAGCAGTACTAAATTTATCACTTCTATATTTAGCATTTATTGTTGCTATTTTCAACATATTTATTCTCTAATATTGATCCTCCTGTAGCCAGGAGAAAGTCACTAGATTATATCTTCCTCCAAATCTTCATAATTTGCCTAATATTCTCAAAATATTCTACAGAAATAAATAATCTAAAACACAAATATGAAATTATTTGTAAACCTTCCTAATGAACATATTAAAGATAAAAATATTTCATATAACACAAAAAAAGAGAGGTTTAATGTGTTGAAGGATGGTTAGATGAGCCTTAATTTATTTCTAATTTGGAGGCTCATCATACCCCCCTGCTAAAAGTGTTGCTCATCCTATGAGAAACTTGGTGACCTAATTGTGCCTCATTCATGGCCCTAGTGGCCTCCTTAACATCCGAAGCTACGTCAGAAAAAAAATTGGCACATATTCTCTTGCTCCATCCTCTTCCTCTTCTTCTCTAGCTCCTTATTTTGTAGATCCATCCTTTTCTCCAAGTTCTAATTAGGCTTGTGCTCGTGTCTTAAGAAAAATATCTCTACTAATGTTCACAATTTTTGCCCATGATACAAGTTTTCGAACATTCTCCAGAGCATATGTGATAATTAGCATCCTTGATGAATATGTGGACTCTCTTCAATTGAAACTACTCCCCCCATGATTTTTCACTGTAATTTTCCAAAGTTTGGCCAATCAATACTCCAAATCCTTATCTTAGATGTCCCTTTTAAAATCTATGGTAAAGTTGCTCAAAATCAAGCTTTTTGAAGCTCTCTAGACTTTCTTGTAGAACAATGTCTTCTCCTATAGCAAATCTTTCCCTTCCTATAGCAACTCTGTTTCTCCTGTAGCAACTCTGTCTTGTCCTACAGCGGGGTAGTTTTTGCCTTGAGCTGCTTAGTTGTGGCTTCTCTAGTGGTTGGTATTCTCATGGGTGTCAAAATTTGATTCCCCTTTGGTTCAATCCTTCACCCATTTCTCCTACTGCTCCTTCTTGAGGTTACTTGGGTGTATTTTTAATGCTTTCCTTAGAGCAGTCTCTGTTGTAGAGACAATGTTAAATTTTCCCTTTTATCTAAGAGGGAGAAGGATTCTAATAATTTTTATAAGAACAAAATTTTCTCTATCCCTATCTTTCCTTCACATATAACAATGTCCAAAGGGAACTACTACACAATTATTTTCTACAGGGTACTTAATTCAAGTATAATTATCCATGCATATGCATGGAAATTAAAGAGGGAGAAAGCCACTTACTCCTTTCAATATAAATCTGCCATGTGCATGAGGATTTGAGGACAAATTTGGGTAGTTTTGGCTCCCTTTCTCCCTTGAATTCTCTCTTGTATCTTCCTTTCATGCCTCCTGTAGTAGTGCAGATCCTCCTATAGCAGTTCAGATACTTCTATATATCTTGCAAATGTAGTTAGAAGTAGCTCGGTGACACCCTAGGCAGACTATGGTTGCATCTAGCTCATCCTTTTGTACCTTGATGGGTTTCTCCAACTGTTTCTTGGGAATGAGTAATTGTGAAAGTGAATTTGAGGCTCGTAATTTTATTTCCTTTTGTGTTTTAATGGATCAAAGAACTTTGGTGACTTGGCCTTTGCACAAATTTCCTATTTTAAGCATTGTCCCCACTCCTCGTAATCAACACCCTTCTTAATTTGGATTTTCCACGTTGCATGAGTGAGGGAGTTAGCTACCCTTAACTGGGTGATGGTGGCTAAGATTGATGACCCATCCTTACCTTATAAAATCTCATCTCTCATGCAATGACAACAAATTTATAGCCATAACATGCTCAAGAAAAGAGGTGAATAATATTTCATATCTGTACCTACCTGATGGTTGTTAGAGATAAATGCATGATACTGTTGGGTTGATAATTGATCCATGGTTCTCTGAAGGTGTTAATTTCCTTGTTTTTCTTGTGCACAGGTATTCACATGATGTAGTTTATTAATGGAACCTTTCGTTCTTACAAGTATCTCTCTAGTTTTCAATATATTGTTATTGGAGTGGATGGTTGACCTTACAATTTATCCTCAAGGATGTTGTGGTTTCCTCAAGCTTCAGGGGTGGCCAACTCTTCTTTATGGAGCAACAAGAATCCTTGGATCATGTTTTCTGATGAATTTGTGAAGGCTGCTACAAGACTATTTTCCTCTTGTAGCATTCATTCATTTTATTTTCACAATATCACACTGGATTCAGGTACTTGGAAAAATTATAGTGGGTTTTAGGGACAAGAATAACATCTTCAGAAGGTGGTGAAAGTTGTGGGAAAGGAAAAAAATATAAAGTTAGAGTACCTTTTCTATGTTTTTTTTCATGTGTAGTCAGAGGTGGAATCTTGGTGATGGATTTGGATGAATGGAGTGGTTATTGGGGTGAACGAATTTGAGTGGAAAACTCCAAAAATATCCCAAGTAAAATAAGGCCTTTGGGGCTCTTTTTCCAAGTTGATCTCCCTCTTGTAGCACTTTTGGTTGCTCCTATATCATTTCAGGATAGTCTCTTGTAGCAAATTTTTTTTATCCATATCTCTCAAACAGTAGATTGGATTGACCTAATATTTTGTGAGAATGTTTTTATTGTCCGTATGCATCTCCCCATAAAAAATCTTGGCCAAGAGATCCACGAATTGCGAGAAAAAATAAAAATGGTTGTAGGTGATGGAGGCCAATTTCTCAAAAATTGTGCACTAGAATTTGTTGAAATTCCTTGAGCATGTTACCATCATTCATCTGCATCTGCCAAAGAAAAACATTAGCCAATGGATGCATGATTTTCGAGATATGGTTAAAATAATTCCTGCCACGTGCATTTTGGCCTCCCCTAGCAAAACAAAACCTTCTTATAGCATTTCAGGACAATGAGGAAAATGAATGGGAAAGAATTGGAAATCATGGGTGGATGTTGGAAATTGATGAGGCCGATGGATTGACATGGCCTTGGTCATGTTGGAGAATCTGAGCAAAGGAGGAGAAAGCCCAAGTTTGAATTCTTTTGACTAGGTTTTTTATCAATGTTTTCTTTTGGTGCTAACTTCTTATTATTGCTTGCAAAGGTTGGAGAGCCCCTGCATTCATCAGAGGGAGATGCATGGAGAAATGAATTTTTTTGTTTTCATTTTTTTCTTTTCTTAGGCCTACTATATGCCTCAATGAGGTTCTCAACTAGTACATCTTCTTAGGTGCCTCAAATGGCATTTTCACCTAGGATCTTCTCTTTTTCTCCTTTTTCTATTTTCTCTTTTTTCCAACCCATTGACTGCCTCATGGAGATTTTCAATCTGTGAGCCAATATCAGGCGTTTCAAAAGAGGTTTTCACCTGATATTTTATTCTTTTCCTTTTTTTTTTCTCTTTTTCCATTTTTCATTTCTTTTTTTTCTATCATACTTTACTTGAAAAACAAAATCTCTTTCAAGTGTAGGAATACTTCCAATGGAGCCATGTCCATAACAAGATGATAGATAAAATCATGTGTAGGCTTGAAACATATGCTTTGACATGTACCTGAATATTAGAGACAAAATGCTTTGACTTTGTTGATATCAAGCACCGTTGAAGAAGAGAGTGATGCTCCATCTTGTTGATTTTCTAGAACCAGGCGTCAATATAGTTTTGATGCCCTTGGTTCGCTTTCCCATCTGGATCATTCTTCATATCTTCTATTTTTGTGCCATTCAAATTCTACATTTTGTTGATTAGTCCCTTGTACACATAAATGATCTGATTGTAAGCATAACAAAAACTCTTCAATCTCGGACACCAATGGTTGCTCTCCATAAAATGTGATACATGATTGTAAATAGTAATGTCTTTCGAATTAATCATATCATTAGGATTTGGTCAATGTTTCAAACCAAAACCAATTATTGTGGTTCATCCTCAGGGAAAATGCAAAAAAAATAATCGATCCTCAAGAATAAATAGCAAGGATGCATCATGGCCCAAAGTTAGTCGTTAGTAAATTAGTTATTAAATTAATTAAAATAATATTATAAATTAGTTGTCAGGAATTAGTTACTAAATATTATTTAGTTATAAAGTAGCTATTAGGAATTTAGTTTAATTATATATATTAAATTAATTAATTTGTAATATTATAAGAATTAGATAATAAAATTTCAAAGGTTTAGAATTAGGAATTAGCAATTAGCAAATAATTTATTAAATAATACAAATAATATTTAGTTATAAACTTAGTCTTAATTTATTTTAATTATATAAATCTTCATTAAATAAATTAAATTATAAGAATTAAATTAAATTAATAATACTACAAGGGTTAAAAAGAATAGAAAGAAATAGAATATTTACTAGAATAAGTTTAATATAAGAAATTTAATTTTTAATGAGAATCCAAATATAAAAATAATCCATTATTATTATTAAAACTAAATATAATAAAATGATTAATGGAATTATAGAATAAAGAAAGAAAAAAAATGAGACAGGGGGTGGAATCAAGAAGAGAGGGCTGAAATCCAGCTCTTACTTAATTTCCAACCATCATCCTTATTGAGATTGATTGCATGCTTCTCAATCTCGATAGCCTCTCTAAGCTTCCTATGGTGGAAGTGATCAACCCTAGCAATGACTCTGGAGTCCTCAATGCAGACATGGGGCTTGGATTTATCCAATGGCTTAGGCGGGATGGACCCAGGTTCAATGTGTGTTGCACACCAATAAAAACCTCAACCACTCGCCCTCTCGGTAACAACCTGCAAGCAGATCGTAGTCTCACCCAAAGTGATTATGGGAGGTTGTTGAACCAGGTTTCTATACCCTCAGGGATACTACGTTGTGGCACCCGTGTATTCTATTTTATGATTTAATACTTATCTATTACTTCATATTCATAAGCTACTTCACACATATACTTTACTTTGTGGAGTTACAGTCATCATTTAAGAATAGCATACACATCCATAAACTGTACAGTACTAAAATAAAGTGTAGATAATAATAAAATGAACAATGAGACAAATTTTATTGTTGTTCATCCTAATGTTGGACTAAATCCACAAGAACCTTTTCTTATAATTTGGAATTTGATACAACGAATAGTTCTTCCCTGCACACACAACTGTAGAGTGTCTGCGCACGAAGCTGTAGAGTGTCTGCGCATGAAGCTGCAGACGGTCTGCGCACTCAGTTGCAGACATAGGCCTCTGCGCACATAGCTATGGAGCATTTCCCTTCCTCCAAAATATATATGCTATAGGATAAAATGCAAAGTGTATGGAGAATGAAGATAACCTCAAAGGTCTTCCCAGGACCTTCAATAGACTGTAAGATTATCTACAACTGTCACGAAGTTACATGCATGTTCATAAACAATAACTGACTATCAAAGTAAGAGAAGTAGATTACCTCAAGCCTCCGTGTAGATTTGCTCGAGAGAACAATGCAACTAGGTGGAAGTCCCATGAGCCGGCTCTAGATCAAGTCCTGCACATAGAAGAGACAAGCATAATCACAGCATACAACTCTGATAACTAATACATGAATACATAAAAGAACATCTAGTTACACATAACTAAGCTACTCATGCTAAAAGATATTGGACAAACAACTGAATGAATGATAGTACCAACACCGCGGAGTAGACGGTACAACTACAACTCTATATTAATGTTGGAAGAGTGATTACAACCATCTGTTGTATCAGCCTTCCCTTACCCCTCCAGCTTCTCTCTCTCTCTCCCTTCTTTCCAACTTCTTAAGATTTGAGACAATGCTCAACAATCAAGTATGCTATCCTTTCAAATGCTCTAACCTCTATCACCATAGCCCTAGCTTTGCTTATGTAGCAATTGAGTTAGGGTTGCCAAGCTCCTCCTTGAGTTCCCTAGGGTAAAAGCAATGAAGTTGCCATGCTTTTTAACTCTTTCCCATTTGCCTCATTATTTAGGATTATAAATCCTCCAAATAGGTCGAATTTGGATGTTTCCTTGCTTTTCTTGAGTAATTTTAGGAGCAAATATCTAGATATTTATGAGTCAATTCGTTCCTTTGACCCTTAGAACTTCACTAGGATTCACTAACATTGTTCCCATACTAGTAACTTGAGTTAGTAGGGTCACTAACACACCCTTAGGCTTGCAGAGAAGCTTTATAAAGTAGGTTGTCAGTGCATAGCCAACGTTAGTGTGGAAACAAGGCATGTGATCTTGGTCTTTGCTTCAACTATCATGTCTTTCCCCTCTGAGTTGATGAGGAGGGAAATTTGTTGTATAACAGATGCCCCCTAAAGTATGAGATCAGAGGCTACGAAGATGGCCAAAATCCTTTACTTAAATGTAATTTTCCTTCAAAACGAGAGAGAGGATTGGAGCTTCAGGTGGTACGGGAAACTTGATACAACACATATATATAAAACTACTAAAATCATGTCCTGAGTCGGGCATTCCCATGCTCAGTAGCTATGTCAGAATGATTTTATCCAAAGAGATATGACAATTTTGGCCGCCTATAAGCACAATGTGGATCGGGTGTCATAATAGAATCATCCTGATAAGCTATCTCCAAAAAAAAATATACGAAACTTGGGAGAGGAAAACAAGGCTGAGTGATGCAAGCCTCTACCCAAGGTCTTGATTTTCGCTTCACCGAACAGCATAGATCGATACATGTGAATATATGCATTGATTTCAAACATGCACAAAATCATATAATTACTATTCAATAACGGAGACTATTAATAGATGCGAGGAAGGCCACCAATAATGGTGATGATCTCCAAGATGCACAGTACAATCTAACGGGTGTGAAAGATGTTTTATCGTCGAACACCTGTAGAATTGCTTAACCAAGAGACAATAATGAGAACCCCTGATCAAACACAAGGAAACTTGCCACTAATGTCTGCAAGTACCAAGGCACTGAATGTGTTTCTGGGTTGTCTTCCTTGATTGAGTGTTGAAGTCAATAGGAAGAGACCTGTCGAAAGGTAGGTAATAATGTGTCCTACATCAAAAGACATGAAATGGGACAAGAATGATTTTTCTTTTGAGGAATCTTTGAGCATTGGGTCTAAACAACAGAGGGCATGATGAAATGATATGCTTGATGGGTTGTTGGAGGAAACAAAAGGTTAATCGTTGAACAATAGAAGGCACGACAACGGTTTTAACCATGCAGCACTAGACTCATGAAAATCAAAATGTGTTAGTAGACAGAGATGCAAGAACATCAGGGTATTTAGGCTAAACTCATAAGATGGTAGGATTCATATTGAGATGCCGTCACAAGAAAGGTTTATCTGAGGGAGTGCCATGTTCAAGGGAACGATTGCTGCCAAACCACGCTTTCTAATACTAAATGCAGTTGTATTGTCCACTTTCCCCGTCTGATTAGTTTAGCGAGTCTAGACGGCTAAACTCGTCGATCTTCTCATATCTTAAGAGTCTGAAAAGGACTGCAAAATGAGCGACTCTATGACCTATCTGATTAGTTTAATGAGTCTAGACAAGCAAACTCATAAATCTTTTCATCTTTTGAGAGTCTGAAAAGGATCGTAAAAAGAGCGACTATATATCTTGTCTATGTATTTTAATGAGTCCAAACTAGAAAATTCGGTGGTCTTTTCATATTTAGAGAGTCTGAAAAGATCATAAAGAATGACTACATGGTGGTACCTTTGTCATAGTTGTTAACCGGGTGCGACAAAAGGTTAATAGTATACCTGGATTGGTTACTTTTCTATGAGTTAATCTATTGAATCTAGACAAAGAGAAACCTATGTTCAATAGATGTCTACCTCATTTTGTTACAAGTACGAGGAGACAGACTAAAATCATTTTTTCGTCGTGAATTTTTATTGAGTCACGCGACGACAAACTCAATACCTTCATCAAATTTTAACGAGTCAAATGAAGAAAACTCAAGGCATCTTTTTCAGTTTAGTGAGTTAGGAAAAAGAGGTAAAAGAACTACTCATTCCTCCTTTGTAGATTTAATGAGCCCGAAGGAGCGAAAAACTCGGGGAGTTTCTGATTTTAAGAGCGAGAAATGGTTCCAAAAAAGCAAGTTCTCTTGTTGTTGCCATATATTTTTAACGAGCCCAGTGAAAAATACTCGAGATTTTTTAGTTTAATGAGCGAGAAAAGTACCTAAAATAATGCTTGGGTCATCTTGATAAATTTTTAACGAGCCTAAAGACAAAACTCGAGATTTTTTCAGTTTTATGAGCGAGAAATAAGCACCTAAAAAGAATGCTCTAATGGTATTTTTCAGTTTAATGAGCTAGAAAAAGAGCGAAAAAGAGTTGCTCAGACCATCATTGTATATATTTAACAAGCCCAACGATGACAAACTCGAGAATTTTTCAATTTTTTAGAGAAAAAAAATATCCCATAAAAGAAAACCGCTCTTTGAGAATTGCATGCAGCTTTTACTGCTTTTCATTCCTTAAGGTACTTTCATCAAAAGCGGAAAAAAGTATAAAAAGGCAGCAATTCCTACCATATGGGTTTATGCATGATAAAAAATCATGGAGAATAGACTACTTCCTCTTTAATGATTTCAAAAAAGCATGTCTCCAAAAATAAATATAAGGAAATGTTTTGAGATTTCACATTCACCATTTTCACTATTTGAGATTTGTGAAAGCATTTTGGAGCTAAAGAGGAGTAGATTTTTCGCGGACCATTGCAAGAGATCCAGCTGGCCATTCGGCATGCCTTCAGTCTTAGGTAGAGGCTAAGACCTTGATCTGTACAGTTCTTAACCTTTCTTGATAGTTTTATGGGTGGAATTTTGTAGATTTGAGGTGCCCTAAAGCCCTATTTGCACACTAACGCCCTCCAGATGGCCTGTAGGGAGTGTTAAATGCTTTGTACGAGTTACTGGAGGGCATTAATCCTCCCTGTTTATCACTGGGGGTAGCGTTAGAGCTTAAGGGTACATTTAAAAACCTCATGCAAGGATTCCTGAAGCTATTTTACCCCATTTTGATTGTTTTTAGGGTTATTTTGTGCAGGTTTCAGGCCATAATGACTAACCTATGGAGAGAATGGGCCCATGATGGCCAGGAATTGTTGATGCGAAATGATCCAGCCTGCATAGTTGCATTGTGCCACTACGGTTTATTGAAGTATGCAAAGTTGGAGTTGATGAAAGGGCAGGAGGATTTATTGAGATGAATTATCTAGTGCTGGGATGAGCATGAGCTAGTGTTCAAGATTGGAGATCAAGAGTTGGTTATCGACTATGATGAAATATATTTTTTGACTGGTTTGTCGTGCTGTGGGGCACAGGCAAACCTCACCGATGGTAGGCTAGATCCGCGATCTACCTTAGAGCTAGTGCAATCCTATTACATCCCTGAGAGCGGACTAGTTAGCAATACAGTCCCCATAAAGAGGATAAGGTCCAGGTCTATGAGGGAAATTTTATGGTTGATTGTGTAGTTGGCGGGGTCAAAGAGTCCCCACATTGTGAAAAAGGCCCAACTATTGCTTGCAGTTGACTGTGTCCAACCACAGTGTTATAGACATATTTTGGCACTGCAACCCCAGTCACATATGTCCATAAACCAAGGGCTTCTAAGCCCCTAAAAGTGTTGTTTCATACCCTAAAGGAATAAGGTTAGCTGATTACATCATCTCCCAGAAGTTCTCCCTGAAAAATTACTTAGAACTGGTCAAAACTGGACCATACAGACTGCTCAGTGCTAAGGGTGCAATGGATGTCACCTGCTACACACAAAGGGTGTGATGCATACTGAAAAGCCATTTTGTAGGGTGCGATGAGCGAGAGCAGACAAATGGAAAAGGCAGTTTGCTAGGTGGAAACCCAGGGAATCTTCTAGAAACTGCTCATATGACACTTGTCTCTCTGAATTCGCCTAGGGATGAGTAAGAGATCATGAAATCTCCAAGTGGAACCAAGAACTATCAGTGAGATGACACTAATCAAATCCCAGAAGCTGACTCACCCACCTAGAAATATCTATATATGGATCCCTCATCCTAGAGATCCAAAGGCTGGAATTTTGTATTGTGTAAAGAAGTGTTGTTGGTTTCTCTGTGCAACATTGTATTGTTGGGTGATCTAGCTTTTCATGAGGTGAAGAGGACTTTCATGCTGGGAGGATGGCGCTGGATCAGACAGCTTGGTTGTAATCCTCTCTTCTACTACTTCTATCAATAAAGCTATTTGTGTTTTCCTCCATATACTTGTATATCTCTGAAACTTGTATATGTGTATGCATTTCTATGGTTAATGTATATTTGATCCTACATTGTTTATGGTTATAGATCTCTATGCTTTGATGGTATTTTGTTGCTTTGACTCTATAAGTGTTCTTTGAAGCGATACAAGTGAGAAAGTAGTGGCGAAAGCTTTATCAAGGGAGAGAGGAAACAAGCAAGGAGCCAAATGAAAGATTGAGGTTGGTACTCTATGCTTCTCTCTCATCTATCTCTCATAAAGGAAAATACAAGTAACTTTGGTTTGTTTGCTTCTAAGATAGCTACCCGTCTTAGTGGGACTAGCAGCTCTGAATGGACACTAGTTTTCCTGATAACAAAATGGCAACTCCACTGTGGAACGAATAGTTTGTTTGTTTGTTTCTATTGTATTACTTTATAAACTATAGACGGAGCCTAAAGTTAAGCCAACTAGCCTTCGAACTGCATTTGCGATGCAAGTGCAAAGTAGATCAACACTGCTTCAGTCAATCTCTAGGTTTGTTTATGAACTGAACAACTGACTTGCAAACATCCTAAGTGCCATGGTGGTAGCTCAAATAACCTCATTAGAGCAGCCCCCATACTTTGTGTTTACTGTCTATCATTAGCTCAGCCTAAACCCTTGAACTTAGCTGCAAACTGTGAACAAAAACCAAGATCAGTCTCATCCCAGGACCATCGCACTATCTCTCATTGGCAACCTGGATGCATCACACTTCCCATGTGTTGCAGGTGAGATGCATCCCTGTTTCCATGTGTTACAGGTGCAATGATTGACTAAGACTGTTTCTGCCTCCAAATTTTGGTTTTTTCTTCATTGTCTTCAGCTTTATTCAGTAGTTTCGCTGTTTATGATCAGTATATCACTGTTGAAACTCCATTCCTTTGCATTATTCAGCCTCCATTGATAAATAATTGTGAATGTTTTTTAACGTATTTTTCATCATTTACAGTTCTCCTTTGCAAACAGTAGCTTAGTCGAACTGTCGTCTTTTGATTTGAAAGTGTTTCAAGTGTCAATTTTATTCAAAGAAAAGAGTGTCGTAAAGTCTTCCTCTTTTAGATAGTGGATTATAATTTTGCTATTGTATTTGACTTGAATAGTCAATTCTTTGAAGTGTCGAAAGCATTTTTCAAGTCGAAATTGAAAGTGTCATCTTAATCTTCCTTTTGTATTTGAAAAGAAATTGTTGAAGTGTCGCTTTGAAGAAAAGTAATTCAAATCTGTACTTAGTTTTATTTTCGTCATTCATACATTAAGGAAACTGAAAAAAAAAATACATGCATGTGCATTTGCATTTATACTGCATGCGGAAATTGATTTAGGAAAAGTGCATCTAGTGTGTGCTCTCTGCTCTATGTTGAAATAATTTTACTCCTCTTTCCTTAGTAGCTAGAATTTTCATTGCTAAAAGAAAATAAATGACTGTTTATCATCTTAGATTGCATATTTAGGAATTGTATATCTACATCACGCGGTGAAACTTAAAGGAAAACTTCTTAAGAAAGATAAACTGTAAAATAAACCTCAATGAACATAAAAATGCTTTGGAACCTAACGCACAACATTTACAAGTCTATGCTAGAGACGTATTCTGACGTCGTAAAGCCTGGTAACTATCGTTTTCACCGTAGGTTGGGTGATTCCTCCTCTTTGATACGACAAGTGCCAGTATGGACTTGTGCTCCCATGTACCATCGAGTATATATTGGGAGACCACAATAGGCTATATCATTTATCCTTAGGAAGCCGTGTCTGCCGCCCTATCGATCGCAATGCACTGAACACAGCATTCGGGAAGATTGACTGTCGTACGTAAAAAGTATTCTACAGTTTTGCGATTGGTTTGGTAATCCCTCTATCTAGATTTCCAGAGTAGTCACTTTCATTCCTTTTTAGACTCCTTAAAAGAAAAGGTCCATCTGAGCACTTGTCACTTCAGGCTCATTAAAAATCGAAGGCGACTAGAGTCATCTTTAACCTTTTCATCACTCTTAAAAATTGAAAAAGCAAGTTGTGTCAAAGCATCATAAAATTTATTTTAATCAAAATAAAATCATTGTTCCCTCATTGGTCTTAGGTTGAGAAAATGGAATCCACCAATCAAGGATTTCCCCTTGGGGGAAATCCTAGTCCTTTCTCTTCTTGGGGAGATGTTGGTGCTCCACATATGGCTACATTGTCCCTTCCAGGACTCACAATTGGCCTGCTAGTATGGCTTTTCTCGACCTCTATCGTTCAAAACACCATAATTCCTCAGTAATCAAATCAACAACCAAATGATACTGAAATCACTCCCGCACCTTCTACTTCATTTGTTTCTCCCTCTCCTTCTTCCTCTTCGCTTGGTGAAGCTAGTAACATTAAAAACCAAATAACTGAGAAGAAGAAGAAAGGGAAGGAGGAGAAGAAGAAGAAGCCAATGGAAAAAGGGGGCAACCATGCATCATCTGGTGAAAATCCACACACTGCACCATCCAAACCTAAATCTCCATGAGTCATTTGCAAGGGAGACCACTATCATTGAGATTGTCCTTATATCCCGCGGATCTTAAGGGACTGGTCAAAATGAACTCAATGGACAAAAAAGAAGATCTAAATTTCCTTGTAGACTGTGTGAAGGCGATCATGCCCTCCACCATTGTCCTTTCCTAGATGAAGCTAAAAGAGTCTTGGATAATTGTCCTGCTTCACCGCAGCGACTTCCTCCTGGATACAAGAAACTCTTGCCGAGTCCATCGCTAGTTGAAAATCTGACTGACACACCTTTGTTTTCGATCAAAGCACCTATCATTGAAGATAAACCCTCTAAGTCCACACTAGACCAAAGTCAACAGGTCAAGATGGCAGTCGACCCAGTCTTTTCTTCAGATGATACAACCACCAAAGAGAATGAGAACGACACTGTTCAAATTCTTTTTGTTAACACAGAATCTGATGAACATGGGGGCAATCTACCCATTCCTTTACCGTAGGAAGTAAGTTCATCAGAGATTCATCCGACTATCTATTCGATCCCTCCTCCAAGCAATCTAGTCGTTTCCTTCGATTGGAATCTACTAGGGAGACCCCACCTACCATCTAATGTACCATTCTGAATCATAGTACAAGCTTACAGAATGATCATGGCTGGCACAATCATAGATGAAGGAGCCTCCATGAGTATCCTTTCCTCAACTACTTGGAAAGCGATTGGTTCTCCATCGCTTCTGCCTGAGATCCGAAATCTGTCAGGTTTCAACAAAGGAACCAGTTGATCGTTAGGGATCCTTCCAAATTTGCCTATAACTTTGAGAAGGAAAACCATTTATTTGAACGTAATGGTAGTCCAAGGGCCATTATATTACAATCTACTCCTTGGGCATGACTACATTTATAGCATGGGAGCTATTGTTTCCTCACTTTTTCGAGTGATGTGTTTCTCGCATGAAGGCAGAGTGGTCTAGTTCGTAGACCAGCTTTAATTCCCTGATTCAAACACAGTTGCTATTCAAGTGCCATCCCTAACTAGCCTTTTTGCACAAGGAATGTCTCATCAACCTCCAGTCCATCCACCTGATGAGTGCGAGGGATTTGGTGAATGTGACTAAAACCAGGGGGCATGCGCCCTGGTCTGCTTCAGCAGAAAAACCCCAGATATAAGCTAGGTTTCCGCATAGGATATATGACTAGTCTGACACACCCGTCCATTTAGGAAAATGGGATTAGACTAGAATAAGATTCCCTCATCAAAATTTATGTGATTGGAAGTGGATTCAGGCCTTTCACCTTTGTCTATTTCAATGGATAGAGCCAAGGAAGTGTTTTTTCTGCAAATGCGGACAAAACAATCTTGCAAATGCAAGAACTTCCATATGGTAACCTGGAAACTCTACTTCTCATTATACCTGGGTGCATGCAAACCTTTTGCATGCAAGTGAAAAAAGACTATTTATTTTCTTAGTTTGTAGGCTTATTTTCTTAGTTTGTAGGCTCTCACCCCTTTAAACTCGTAGGTTGGCCGTTCCTAGCTTGCATAAAAAGGCTCTGAAACAAAGTTGCGCATGGGGTAAGCTCCTTAAAAAATGAACCTACCGATGAGAAACATCCTTACTATATGACTAGCACGAGCGGGTTTACGTGAAGTTCAAGCTCGTTAAAAAATAAACCTAGCGATGAGCATATGTTCCCCCAGAGTTTAAGCTCATTAAAAAATGAACCCATCTTTCAGTAAATAACCTTTGTGATCGCATTTCTATCAGCTTTTGAGCCTTGGTCGTGTTCTTACCATCACCTCTACTTTTTAGCCGATCATCCACCTCCACTTTATTGCTTACCCTTTTGAGGAATAACTGCGACGAGTGATTCTATTAGCCATCTTCTTTACACTGCCGTGATTGAAAAGTTCCAAACCATACCTGGAACCAACTGCTACCCAAAAATATCACTCGTTCCTCAAAGACAAGTCTCTTTTAAGCTCTTTTTAGAATCGTAAAATATAAAAATATTGTCGAGCAATTGGCCTCTCCAGCTCGTTAAAGTGATTGGAAGTGCCATCCCTCCTCTATATTTTAATCTTTTTGGACCTGAGGGATCATTACATAAAAATATCGAGTGCTTGTCTTTTTTGGCTCACTAAAGTGATCAAAAAAGTCATCCCTTTCGTATTATTTTATACCTTTTTGGACTTAAGGTATTATACTACGAAAAAGGACTACTGGAGTTTCCTTTCCGCCTCTTTTCAGACTCTCTAAAATTGAAAAGGACCAAGTTATCTTTGTCATTAAACTCGTTAAAACAATAGCGACAAACTTCTCCATACAGATAACAATTAGTTTCATTGTCGCTAGGCTTGCTAAAACATAGCGACAAGTTTGCCCGAAGGGAAAATTATAGAACAAGCATATGTTATCCTCCTCAACCTTGACAAAAATAAAGAGGTACTAATCAGCAATGACTACGGAAAAATTGGGAAGAAAACTTGAAGAACTTCATTGGTAGCAGGTTGCTCTTGAACATGACACTTTCACTCCATCACCATGATTGAGTCGGGTTGGGTTATTCCATTCACCGGTCATATCACCATTGGTCCTCTGTACCATCCATTTTGGGGTTTACGCTACCAATCCATTTCAGTGTCGCCGATATGTTCAAGAGAAGTTGCTCAAAGAATTCACCAACCCAGCTAACATCTCATCCACTGTAATGCCTTCATGCTTCATTCTTTCATGACCACCACCCTGAACCTTGTATCATCAGATCCTTTTCACCTCCACAAAATCATTTTCTCCATTTTGTGTCGTAGATGTGGGATTCATTAAGGCCCTCCTACGACGGGTCACTTCTTGTCGACATTAACTCATTATCCAATAACTTGACCTAGGAAGAACCCTTTCAGTACTTTGAAGCTTGCATGCCTCAATGGCAAGTTTCTCACTTCCGGCGACAGGTTTACATCAATGGCCTTCGACCGAAAGATTTTGCGTGATGTTCGACATCGACTCATGTATTCACACCACGTGAATTGTACTGCAGTACCTTGAGGGTCATTATCATTATCAGTGATTCCTCTCACACCTGTTAATAGCTTACATCATTGGCTAGTAATCAGGCGATGTCTTTCCATGTTCGACACCAAGACATATTTTCACATGGATCGACTTGTACTTCGGGTGAAGATTGAACGAGTTTGAAGACCCCAGATCTAGTTTCATCCATCCAGGCTGCGATATATTTAGGAAAATAAAGACATCAAATGTACATCATAGCTACACAGATAATCATCCAAGCTAAGGGATGATGGCTCTACCAAAATCATCAGTCTGCCACATAGACGGTTGTTTGTCCTATGTACATTTAAATGAATTTATAAAGTTGAGCATGGGAATTCCAGCCTTAGCTAGATCATGAAGATATTATGAAGATAATGTATTGTATTGTGTCTTATTACAGGTCACATTCCAATTCGAAAAACCTTGGATCCTCATGGTAAATCATTTCACCCGACATCAAAAGATTTACGACCTCATGCTTTAGGGGGAAACTGTTATAGACATATTTGGGCACTGCAACCCCAATCACATATGTCCATAAATCAAGGGCTTCTAAGCCCTTAAAAGTGTTGTTTCATACCCTAAAGGAACAAGGTCAGCTGATTACATCATCTCCCAGAAGTTCTCCCTGAAAAACTACTCAGAACTGGTCAAAACTAGACCATACAGACTGCTCAGTGCTAAGGGTGTGATGCATCTCACCTGCTACACACAAAGGGTGCGATGCATACTGAAAATCCCTTCTGTAGGGTATGATGAGTGAGAGTACACAAAAGGCAGAGGAAGTTTGCTAGGTGGAAACCCAGGGAATCTTCTAGAAACTGCTCATATGACACTTGCCTCTCTGAATTCGCCCAGGGATGAGTAAGAGATCATGAAATCTCCAAGTGGAACCAAGAACTATTAGTGAGATGACACTAATCAAAATCCTAGAAGCTGACTCACTGTTATGAAACTAGCTCAAGAAAAGATAGAAAAGATAGATCAATGCCTTAGAATTCAGCCTCTTCGAGGGGGCAACCTCCTTTACATTACATAAATGAACAATTCTTGGATGATACAAATGAAAAAACCTCCTTTCTATATATAGGAGTCTAAGGAGTCACAATATAATCCAACCAACCTAACAATAATAATATAAAGCCACAAAAATAACAATAGAGGGATTCTATGGGGCACAGAAATAAAAATATGGGGGTAATAGGGGCACAACAATATAAATAAGGGGTATAAATACAATAGTAATGGGGTAATCACTAGTATTATAGGGACCCAACATGCCCCTCTCCTTCAAAAAAGTGTTGTCCTCAACGCTTGAGTAGTTCTGGATACTTCTGCATAAAATTCTCATCCTCCCATGTGGAATCTTCAGCGGATAAGTTCTTCCACTTGATAAGATACTCTGAAATTGATCGATTTCGTAGCTGTCGAGTTCTTGTTTCTGTGACTGCTTCCAGTTCCAATATAATTTTTCCTTCCTCATCAAGTTCTGGCAATATTGTTTGAATTGGGAGCTTGTCACCTATAACCTTCTTTAAACATGAAACATGGAAAACTGGGTGCAATCGAGAAGCTGCAGGAAGCTCCAATTTGTATGCCATAGTACCAATCTTTTGCAACACCTTGTACGGACCATAATACTTTGGTGATAATTTATTATCCTTCTTAGCTTGCTTTAGGGACATTTGCTTATATGGTTGTAGCCGTAGGAATACCCAATCACCTACATCAAAACTTCTTTCACTGCGATGTTGATCTGCCTGTTGTTTCATTCTATTTTGTGCCAACACGAGGTTATCCTTTAAGAGTTGGAGGACTTGTTGTTGATGTTCGATGTGATGTTCCACTGCCTGAACCTTAGAATTTTCTCTTAAATATGATGTGATGGATGGTGGTTGATACCCATAAAGTGCCATAAATGGGGTCATTTTTGTTGCTGTATGGAAGGAAGTGTTATACCACCATTCAGCCAGAGGCAACCATTTGACCCATTGTGTCTGTTTATCAGATACAAAGCAACGAAGATATCCTTCCAAACATTTGTTTACTATCTCAGTTTGCCCATCAGATTGAGGATGATAAGATGAGCTATGAGCTAACTGAGTACCAAGACAAGAAAATAATTATGTCCAAAAATTTCCAGTGAAAATGGGATCTCTGTCACTTACAATAATCTTTGGGTTTCCATGTAGCTTTTGAACTGTTTCCATAAATGCAGTAGAAACTGTACTGGCTTTAAATGGATGTGATAATGCACAAAAGTGTGCATACTTGGTAAGTCTGTCAACTACCACCATGATGACACTCTTTCCCTCAGACTTGGGTAAACCTGTGATAAAATCCATTGAAACCTCCTCCCAACGTTGGCTTGGAATGGATAAAGGTTGTAATAGACCCGGTGTCTTAATTGTTTCAACTTTATTTTTTTGGCAAACCAAACATTCCGCCACAAACTTTTGAATATCTGATTTAAGGCCATCCCAAAAAAATTCCTTCTTAACCCTGTGGTAAGTTTTTAAAAATCCTGAGTGCCCTCCTAAGGGAGAAGTGTGCAATTCCATAAGAATCTTTTGTTTTAGCTGGGAATTCTTACAGAGGTATAAGCGATCTTTGTACCATAACGAATCATTTTGCCAGCTAAATGTATCAGAAGTACTGGAATCTTGTTGTAGCTTTCGAATAAGTGCCCACACTTCTTCGTCATTCTTCCATTCCTCCCTTGCTTCGTTTATCCAATCTGGTTGGATAATAGAAATGGCACACAACAATGCTTCCACATCCTCATCCTTTCTTGAGAGTGCATCTGCCACCACATTTTGCTTCCCTTTTTTGTAGATGATTTCAAAGTCATAACCCAACATCTTTGTGACCCACTTTTGTTGCTCTTCAGAGGATAATCTTTGTTCTAAAAAGTATTTAAGGCTATCATGATCCGTTTTTACCTTGAAGTGTCTTCCCATTAGGTAGGGTCGCCATTTCTTAAGTGCATGGAGTATTGCCAACATTTCCTTCTCATAAATAGCTTTGCTTAAAAACTTTCCCTTGATTGGACGACTTTCAAAAGCAATGGGTCTTTCATCTTGCATTAGAACAGCACCAATTCCATTTCCTGAAGCATCACATTCCACAATAAAGGTTTTTGTGAAGTCCGGTGTAGCTAAGACCGGTGCTTGGCACATTGCCTCTTTAAGATGTTCAAAGGCCTTTGTTGCTTCCGGAGTCCATGAAAATGAATCTTTCTTCAATAATGTTGTTAGAGGTGCTGCTATTCTCCCATAATTCTTAACAAACTTGCGATAATACCCTGTCAACCCAAGAAATCCTCGCAGATGCTTTATGGATGTGGGGATTTTCCATTCCTTAATGGCTTTAATTTTGCTAGGGTCTACCTTAACTCCTTCATGAGATACAATATGACCCAAATATTCCACCTCCTGGACTCCAAAGAAACATTTGGATCTTTTTGCATATAATTGTTTCTCCTCCAATAGTTGTAGCACCCTGTCAACATGTTCAACATGATCCTTCCAAGACTTGTTGTAGATTAGTATATCATCAAAAAATACTAACACAAATTTTCTAAGGAATGGTTTGAAAATTGAATTCATCAAACCTTGAAATGTTGAAGGTGCATTGGTAAGGCCAAAAGGCATGACCAAAAATTCATAATGACCCTCATGAGTTCTAAATGCCGTTTTCGGAATGTCTTCAATCTTCATTCTGATTTGATGATATCCCGAACGAAGATCCAACTTGGTGAAGTAAATTGATCCATGCAATTCATCCAGTAATTCATCAATAACAGGAATGGGGAACTTATCTTTAATAGTGAGCTTGTTGAGCTCCCTATAATCTGGACACATGCGCCATGATCCATCCTTCTTGTGCACCAATACTACTGGAGCTGAGAAAGAACTTTGACTCGGTTGAATTATACCAGCCTCTAGCATTTCTGCAACCATACGTTCAATTTCACTTTTTTGGACATAGGGATATCTGTACGGCCTGATGTTTGGAGGAACACTTCCTGGAATCAGATGAATAGCATGATCATGATCACGCATAGGTGGGAGACCTTTGGGAGTCTCAAATACCTTGGAATGATTGTCCAGGACTTTTTGGAGATCTGGAGAAATAGATGATTCCAATGTGGAAACATCTAGCGAACATAATTGTGCAATTACACCTCTTTGCTCCTTTTTTAGAAGCTTTGTCATGCCATTAGAGCTGATTATCTTTCCTGGTTTCCCTGCAATACCCCTTAATTCAACTTCCTTTCCTTCCGTAGAAAATTTGATGAAAAGTTCTTGAAAATTAAAAGCTATTGTACCCAAGGATTGTAGCCATTGGACTCCTAGTACAACATCAGCACCTCCCATTGGAATGGAAAGCATTGGGCTAGTCAATACATATTCTCCCATGGATAGCTTGATATTATGGCACTTTCCAGAGCAATTTATTGTTCCTCCATTTGCAATCATCACTTGACACTCTGGTGCTGGATATAGGAAGCAATTCAATTCTTTTGCTACCCTACAATGAATAAAATTGTGGGTGCTTCCTGAATCAATCAACACTATTACCTTTTTCTTCTTGATTTGTCCTTCTATCTTGATGGTTTGAGGAGTGGTAATTCCCGCCAATGCATTACAAGATATGGTCGGATTTATTTGTTCTTCATCTAGGCTTTGTTCCTGGAGTATATCTTCTTCTTTTGACCTTTCTTGCTCCTTTTCTTCTTCCTCTTCACAATCTATGTAGAATAATTTCTTCTCAGCACACTTATGACCTTTAGTGTATTTGCTATCACAACTGTAACAAAGCCCTTTTGCTCTTTTTTCTTCCAATTTTGTGGTGTCAACCTTATAGGTTGTGGAAGACTAGGGGCAACAACACTTCCGTCTTTATAGTTGTGAGTGGTATGCTTCCTGGTTGCCATAATTTTGCTTTCCATTTTTCTTGCTAACCTGAATGCCTTCTCTAATGAATCAGGTTCCCAAAGGCGAACATCATGTTGGATATTATCCTTTAAAACCCTATGAACACATCAATCCTATGCTCCTCTGGAATATCTTTTACCCTTATGTTCAATTTTTGGAACTCCTCAATGTGCTCCATTAATGAACCCTTTTGTTTGAGACTTATCAATTGGCTAAAAAAAGTGTTGCTTTTTGTATCTTCATAATGTGCTATCAATTCTTCCGTAAAAATTGCCCAAGTGATAAATTGTTTACGAGAGCAAAGCCATTGATACCATACAAACTGATTTGGTTCCAAATATACAGTTGCCATACGTACCTTTTGTGTTTTTGCACATTATTGAGATCGAAGAATTGCTCCATCTGTAATATCCATGTGGCGGGATCCTTGCCATCAAACTTCCTCATATCGATTTTTGGAATATGGTGATTCTTCGATCCAACATTAGCATCTATGGAATCATGATTAACATTTCTTTTGTTCTCATCATGAGTTTCCTTTACTACCTTTTCACCATTAGTGACCCTTTCTTGTAGCAACTTCTTCAATTCTTCCATGTCTGTCTTCAAATCTATCTTCAAATCTTCCATGTCTCTCTTCAAATCTGTTTTCGAATCATCCATCTTAGCTTCCATGCCCTTTATCTTAGATTCCACGCCATTTATCTTAGATTCCACGCCACTTATCTTAGCTTCTGTTAGCTTTTGTGAGCGTGACATTTGTTGCACTTGTTCTTGTAATTTTGATATATCATGTAGCATTTCTTCCTCTTCTTCATGAGTCATGCTAGAGCTTTCAGGTTCCTTACTAGGTGTTTGAATTTTCTTTCCTTGGGGCATCAGTTACTATGCCCTTTGAATTCCGTTAAACCAAGCTTACACAAAAATTTAAGAAAAAACTACACACCTTTTTTTCACTTTATAGAAGCTTGATATTGAATCTGATGTATCTCTGTAATTTCAGATCATCTAGTTCTGAAATTTCTACCTGTAGTAGCCTTCTACGTCCTCTTTCCAATGCCACAAGTCTGAGCCAAATTGGATTCTCCAAGGAAGAGTTATGTGAAATATCCCACAGTGACTTGCTTTTAGACTGGTTCAGTAGAGTGAACTTGTACGACGTGCCACGAGTCACTGTTTCAACCTTTGAATCTGAAACACACATACGAGAAACTACAATCCGTTCTCTTTCTATACCTTCTTACGAAATTTCAATCCGATCCACAGAGAGAAAGTTATGACGAGTTTCCCCAGGTCACCTGTTTTGAATGTAATTCAAGAGTCTGCAAAAAGACCAACTTCCTCAGATCATATCTCCGCAAATATCGCGCAAAAAGCTCTGAAATTTCTCAAATGGGTTTTTTTTTGCGACTTCTGAAATGTCACAAAAAAATTTATAGCAAAAATGCCATGATGACCTGTTTGGAGCAGCGAAACCCTAGAATCCAAAGCTCTGATACCAAATGTTATGAAACCAGCTCAAGAAAAGATAGATCAACACCTTAGAATTCAACCTCTTCGAGGGGGCAACCTCCTTTACATTACATAAATGAACAATTCTTGGTTGATACAAATGACAAAACCTCCTTTCTATATATAGGAGTCTAAGGAGTCACAATATAATCCAGCCGACCTAACAATAATAATATAAACCCACAAAAATAACAATAGAGGGATTCTATGGGGCACAGAAATAACAATATGGGGGTAATAGGGGCACAAAAATATAAATAAGGGGTATAACTACAATAGTAATGGGGTAATCACTAGTATTATAGGGACCCAACACTCGCCCACCTGCAAATATCTATATATGGATCCATCATCCTAGAGATCCAAAGGCTGGAATTTTGTATTTTGTAAGGAAGTGTTGTTGGTTTCTTTGTGCAACATTGTATTGTTGGGTGATCTACCTTTTCATGAGGTGAAGAGGGCTTTCATGCTAGGAGGATGGCGCTGGATCAAACAGCTTGGTTGTAATCCTCTCTTCTACTACTTCTATCAATAAAGCTATTTGAGTTTTCCTCCATATACTTGTATATCTCTGAATCTTGTATTTGTGTATGCATTTGTATGATTAATGTATATCTGATCCTACATTGCTTATGGTTATAGATCTCTATGCTTTGATGGTATTTTACTGCTTTGACTCTATATGTGTTCTTTGTAGTGGGACAAGTGAGAAAGGAGTGGCGAAAGCTCTATGAAGGGAGAGAGGAAACAAGCAAGGAGCCAAACGAAAGATTGAGGTTGGTACTCTCTGCTTCTCTCTCATCTATCTCTCATAAAGGAAAACACAAGTAACTTTGGTTTGTTTGTTTCTAAGATAGCTACCCGTCTTAGTGGGACTAGTAGCTCTGAATGGACACTATTTTTCCCGATAACAAATAGATGTTCAACTAGTGTGAAGCAGTGCTTCGCCAGTTGAAGGCAGAGTTAACAACATGCAGGACTCGTACCCAACATAGTTTTGGGTATGGTATTATCACAGTTTCATTCTTTCTTCAAAGGGGACCTGTTATGCGCCCAAGGATGAGCTTAGGCCCCCTTGATCCAAGGGAGCCAAGGCAGGGTCGCTGGTCATCACTCGATCCTCGCATAGGAGGAGGACCAATTCGACATTTCTTTGAGGAAGATTTCTTCCAGTGGCTTCATGGCTAAATTGTGATGATTGATGACTATGCTTATGAGGGCATGGACTTTACCAGTGACCCGAACTTGATGCTACTGCCTAGGACCAACTGGGGTCCTCAAGGTGAGAATGATTTTTTACATTACTTCAAGTATTTTTTAGCTTTTGAATGTTTATGTAATGTTTTTATAGGAGCAATAAGTACTGACATGAAGGTTTTTATGCTTAACATAGATCTGGCGCCATTACGACCTGCAGTTGAACCCCACCATATGTGAAGAGGAGGCCAACTACCTGCTGGAGGAGGCGGTGCCGACAGTCTTCGCGAGGTTCTGAGGAACCTAGAGGGCTTGACCATGGGTTCCCCCCCCCTTCCTATGAGGGATATTCCCTCTCATATGCAGTGGCACACAGTCGATGTACCTGAGCAGTTTCTGCTTCTTCTTCGGAGGATAGCTAGAGCAGTTTTAGCATTTTAGGAGCAATCGGCTCTTTTTAGCAGGTGTTTTGGCATAGCCAATGAGTGTTTGTAGCTGGGCTTAGTAGCCATTTTCTACTTAAAACATCCAAGTTTTGGAATATTTCGATGTAAAAGACTGGATTTTGATCTATATATATAGACAGACATTTTGTTATTTTGATGGTGTAAATGTTTTTTTATATTTGTATAATTTTAACTCAATAAATTTTTACTTTTCATGCATGCTTCTATAAAGAATGAGACAGATGCCAATCTAATACATAGTTAGCTAATGAATCAACAACCACATTAAATTCTCGAGGAATGTGTTCATATGTGATTATTTCAAATTGATGTTCCAGGAGTCGTACCCTTAGATAATGACGTAACAAGGTTGGATTACGAATGTGATAACGATTTGTCAATTGCATAACGACTAGCTGGGAGTCTAACCTAACCACCAGATTGGAGATGTCCCTTGATGACACTTCCATGAGAAGTGAAATTACGGACATGTACTCAGCAATGTTGTTGGTAGCGGTACTAAGAAAGACTCCCCTGGAGCAAAATAGTTCCGACTCGGGTGTGTAGATGACCCGAGAAGCTGATGCAATGTGCCGTGTGTGATGACTGGCACCATCTATATATCCTACGTATTCTAAGGGTAACGAAGACATTTGCATTGCAAGAAGAATGTATGAGACAAGTACTCCAAATAAATATCAAAACAATCCAATCACACCAAAAATGGAAGAAAAACTTATGAATACATAAAATTACAAAGCACATGCCCAGTGCAATACTAGGCATAATGCTTTTTTAGATAGAGCCCATTTCTGGGCTCTGTAAGCAGGACTCCTTCCCAGTCCTACAGTTCATATGCCCCTTTTGAGAGGACTTTATTGACGACATAGGGACCTATCCATTAGGGTTGAAATGTTCCCGCCCCCAAGAGGTCATGTTTTTTATCATAGAGCAAAACAAGGTCTCCCTCTTGGTAAGAATGAAGCTTAACCTTTTTGTCGTATTGGGATATTACCCCATGCTTGTGAGCCTCCAGTGCCAATTCGACATCTCGACAAGTTTCGTCCGACTGATTAAGGTCTAGTAAGCATTCTTCTTCAGTAGTAGTGTTGGGTAGGAGTTCAACGGTTATTTGTAGGGAAGGGATCTGACACTCGATGGGTAGAACTACTTCCAAGCCGTAAACTAGTTGAAAAGATGTAAAGCCCATGGCAGTTTTTACTGAAGTTCGATATGCCCATAACGCCGAATACAACATTTGGTGCCAATTAGTTTTATGATTTCCTACCAACCTATGGATAATGGTTTTTAAGACGCCATTGACGACTTCTACTTGACCATTAGCTTGGGGGTAGTAGGAGGATGACTGATCTTGACGAAAACTAAGCAGCGACGTTAAATCAGACATCATATGGTTCTGGAAGTGGGATCCATGGTCTGTAACAATTGTGCAAGGTACACCAAAATTATAGATAACCTGATTGAACAAGAATAGCGCCACAGTTTCTTCATCGGCTCTGTAGGTAGGAAGGGCTTCGGCCCATTTTGTAAAATAGACCACAGTTACTATGATATAGTTTTGTACAGCAGAGGAAATGGGATTACAGGTGACAAAGTCTATCCCCCATTTAGCAAAGGGGCCATCGGAGGTCACTGGGTGCAGTAGGTCTGGAGGAGCACGAATTTTCTTTATGAATACTTAACAAGGATGGCATTGTCGGATGCCCTTCACACAATCATTGAACAAGGTCAGCCAGTAATAGCCTACATGCAATATGTTTTGTACAGTAGATATGCCAGAAATATGACCGCCACATGCCCCAGCATGGCAGTCATTTAAAGCATGTCCCACCTCTTCATGAGTGAGGCAATGCCGAAGAACTATATCTGCACCGCAATGATATAACATATGTTAATCATTAGGTAGTGTCACGCTTGGTGACAAATGCGATGACAGTCGCCTATCAATAGTTCGGGGTGGAACCGTTGAGCTTGGAGGTAGACAATAATATCTCCATACCAAGGGTCAGTGGTGTCTATGAGATAGATAGACTCATCCGGGAGAGGATCATGGGCAATATCATTCGAAACGATGATGGGAAGTTCCGACAAAAGCTAGGCGAAGACTAAGGAGTTCTTCGCCTTGGCAGCTGTGAAAACAATATCAAATTTTTGGAGGATCACGATCCATTTTGAATATTTTCCTCCAATTACTTGACGAGACAAAATATGTCTCATGGGATTCTCCAAGGCAATGACAGTAGTCTGTCGTAGCAGTATGTAGTGTTGGAATCGGTTGACAGCAAAGACGACTGCCAATGACAGCTTTTCCACATGCGAGTATCTGAGTTCGGGCCCAGCCAGGCCTTTGGATAGATAATAGATCACATGTTCACTCCGTTCATCATGTGCTTGAACCAAGACCATTCCAAGAGAGGATGGTGAGGCTACTAGGTATAGAAGAAATTCGTGGCTATAGTCAGGAGCGCTAAGGAGTGGGGTTGATATAAGCACCTTTTTCAAGGCATCAAATGATCGTTGAGCTTGATCATCCCACAGATACGACACTCCTTTCTTAAGTAGGCGCATGAAGCCTTTCGTCAATTCGGCATAATTTACAATGAAATGTCGTAAAAAGTTTGCTTTTCCTTGCAAACATTGGAGTTGTAGAATGGATTGTGGTTCCAACAATTGAGTAATTGCCTTTACCTTATCAAGATCAACCCTAATCCTGTACTTGGAGACAATGAATCCAAGTAAGCGTCTAGACTCGACGAAGAAAATGCATTTATGCAGATTCAGGCAGATGTTGTAAAACCGGCACCTTAGAAAGATTGCTCTTAAATGGTTTAGGTGTTGTGTTCGTTGCTTGGAATGGGCTGGAAGGACATCCAAGTAAGCTTGAACGATATGCTCGATATCATGAAATGCGTAATCCCTGTAGAAATTTTGAATAATTTAACACATATTCACAGAGATTATCTTGATCATACAATTATAAGCGGAACATGTATAATACATAATCTCCTCTACGTTGATCATTAATTTATAGAAGCAGAAACATTCACAGGCACACATAGAAGCATCAATCAAACTCATTAACACAGTATGTATCTCGGGGAAAGCATCTCGCTAAAAACCCCACACTATCTGTATATTATATTGATTGAATCATGTAACAATACATAGCATAATACTTCTCACAAGTATCTCCACATGTTACACACAATACAGCTCAGATCTGATCTCCAAATCTATTACACTGCTTGCCTGCCTCCACTGCTCAATACCTGCTCAAGAGCTGATGAGAATGGCTTCCCAAACTCGTATTTCACCTTAAAGTAATCACTCACACTTTGTTGGACGTGAGCAAAGGCTACAATGCTGGGAAAATACGTGAGAAAACTCATTGGCATCCTCAATCCCTTGATTGTGCAAGATCTGGTGCACAACTATAGTCACAACTGATAGCAATCTGATTCTCTACCACCTGTCCCTGTTGAACTGAACATGCACTAACATGCAACTGAGTTAATTGATGTATTCTATAGTTGCATTATGAGTTAATAACTTGTGAATTAATTAATAACTAATTCAACCAACTCATCTCTAGTCTATTGATCAGTTAGACTAAATACAACTAGTTTAACAAAGCTAAACTGAACACAACTCCATCAACTGCACAATCAACTCCACCAAACTCAACTGATTGAGTTCTAACTAAAGTCATGCATGCAACAACTCAACCGACACATAAGAAAAGTGTATTTCCTTCTGACAGCTGTATGTGCCACCTCTGTAGCTCAAATTGAAGTGCTCCAAGAGAATAAGATCAAGTTTATAGTCCAAATATTATTATGAGACAATAATATTTGACTTTTCTATTTTTGACAACCAGTCTAAAAATAGACTTTGATCACTCACACTGTGATCACTCACACTTTGATCAAAAATAGAAATCCATCTATTTTTCCCAACTTGACCAATCATCCATAAACAACAACCTGCAATCCATAGACATGATCCATATGTCTAAAAATAGACTTGCGCCAAAAATAGCCTGCGAGCCCACTTAGTGAAGGCGACTCTTTTCACTAAGCTCCATCATCTTGTTGCACTCTCAACAAGCATTTCTTGTTGCACACTTTTCAACACTCCCTCTCAACAAGAAAGGCTTCCTCTCAAACCCAATCCTGTAACTCTGGAATGTTCTCCATGCAACACATCTGGCCGATCCACTTGCTCTGTCATCAAAGTCTTTGACTGCTATTGCCTCTGTCGACTGAAACTCTGCATCTCTGTGCTCTTCAGTATCTGACTGCTCTAGCCTCTGTCACTTTGATCTCTGACTGCATCCGTGCTGCTGCTGGTTCTATCTCCCAGCATTGCATCTGCACTGCACCTCCCAACTGACCTCCCAGTTGGGATAGAAACATCCTCTGATGCTGAAGCTCTACCTGCTGCTGACAAGTGCTCCCTCTCTGACATCTGCACTATTGCAACATCTCCATGCATCTCGCACCATTGCACACCTCTCTGTGCCACTTAGCACTGTGCAAAACACTTGTGCCTCTCGCATTGCTATAACCTGCTAGCTATGCGCTGTCCTCGGATTCCCTGCATTGTCACTCTCTCTGCCGCTCCATCTGCATCTGTCTCTACCCAATCAATCAGTTCTTGCTACTACACATCGGGGCTCCCGTAGCAAGGTCTCATCCAAGAGGTTGGGTACCTCAAGGATCCTGCCCCTCCTCCTTGGGACAATCAATCCACATCACCCCACCTCCTACCTGGAGGTATGGCTGCATGAGATCCCTCAGCCCACCTGGCTCGAAGTTTCCCCCTACTGGAGGTCTCTTCATGAGTAGATGTCTCTACTCGATCTCCTCTCAGCTTCCCTTGTTGTGGCTGCTCCACAACCTCCTGAAGCTGCTGCACCAATTGTGGCTCCTCCACAATCATCTGAGACTTCTTCTAGCTCTGAATGTTGAGAGGTAATATACGCTCCCTCTCAACCACCAAGTCTCCATCAGTTGCCTCGCTGCTCAAGGCTTTGCATGCATCTTGAACCTCAAGAGCATACAGGTTCTTGACCCGTGAACCAATCTGCTTCACCTGTCTAGTGATGATGTGTCTAAGGAAAACCTTTCCCTTACTAAAGACCACATCATAGCCTCTGTCTTCCAACATCACGATCGACACCAAGTTTCTCTTCAGTCCTGGTACACACTTGACATCGGTCAAGGTAAGGCGAGCTCCATGCTCCTTCTGAAAAATAACCGTGCCTACACCTGAGACACTATACTTCTCATCATTACCCATCCCTATGAGTATCTGGAGATATTTCTCCTCCAAAGTACTGAACAAACTTTTGTCACCGGTCATGTGGAAAGAAGCTCCACTGTCAAGAAACCAACCACTTCCCACCATGGATGAAACCATGCATGTGAAGAGTGTGAAGTCCAACTCAAACTGTGAAGCAAGTGAGGCTGCCTCACCTTCAGATCCTTCCCCGGATCCCTTCTTGGACTTCTTCTTTGGGCAATTAGTAGCATAATGACCCAACTCATGACAACGAAAGCATCTCACCTTCGCCTTGTCAACCTTATTCCCATCATTGGAAGAACTGGATTTGGAAAGAGAAACCTTCCCCTTCCCCTTCTTCGCCTTACTCGCTAAGGGACAGTTATCCTCATCCTGCATGGATGAAGAATCGTCTCTGGTGCTCCGTCTAATCTCCTCCTACATCAAATCCAACCATGTTCGTTCCCAATTTGGCAGTTTCTCCCTTCCATTCACCAAGTCCTGGTAGCTATGCCAACTCTTAGGAAGGTCAAGGAGTGCTAGACTCACCATCCTCATCCAACAGTCACCCCCACACTTCCCAGCTCATCCCAGCATTGGGTGAACTTCATGAGATCCCTGGGCATACTGTCTCCATTCTCACACTGAATGTTTCTGAGTTTCTCTCTTGCTTTGGAATTAAATTTGAATTCCACCAGCTCAAAACTCAACCGCTTCTGATCTAGAATTCGTGAGAACAAAGTATTTCTTGTACAGAGATTGACTGTCTGGGCATTCACCGGATATCTCACCTTCCAAAAGAAGGATGAATCCAGAGGCTACCTGGCCCGATTACAGACTCTTCCTGAAGAAATAAAATGTAAACACTTTCTGAATAATAGATCCGATGATCAATCCTCGCTTGATATCCTGTAAAAATCTCTTCTACAAATCAAGCAGCTCTGATACCATGTAGAAACATTTTCTACAAATCATCTAGCTCTGATACCATGTAGAAATTTTGAATAATTTAACACATATTCATAGAGATTATCTTGATCATAGAATTATAAGCGGAACATTTATAATACATAATCTCCTCTACGTTGATCATCAATTTACAGAAGCAGAAACATTCACGGGCACACATAGAAGCATCAATCAAACTCATTAACACAGTATGTATCCCGGGGAAAGCATCTCGCTAAAAACCCCACACTATCTGTATATTATATTGATTGAATCATGTAACAATACATAGCATAATACTTCTCACAAGTATCTCCACCTGTTACACAGAATATAGCTCAGATCTGATTTCCAAATCTATTCCACTGCTTGCCTGCCTCCACTGCTCAATACCTGCTCAAGAACTGATGAGAATGGCTTCCCAAACTCGTATTTCACCTCAAAATAATCACTCACACTTTTTTGGACGTGAGAAAAGGCTACAATACTGGGAAAATACGTGAGCAAACTCATTGGCATCCTCAATCCCTTGATTGTGCAAGATCTGGTGCACAACTATAGTCACAACTGATAGCAATCTGATTCTCTACCACCTGTCCCTGTTGAACTGAACATGCACTGACATGCAACTGAGTTAACTGATGTATTCTATAGTTGCATTATGAGTTAATAACTTGTGAATTAATTAATAATAATTCACCCAACTCATCTCTAGTCTATTGATCAATTAGACTAAATACAACTAGTTTAACAAAGCTAAACTGAACACAACTCCATCAACTACACAATCAACTCCACCAAACTCAACTGATTGAGTTCTAACTAAAGTCATGCATGCAACAACTCAACTGACTCATAAGAAAAGTGTATTTCCTTCTGACAGCTGCATGTGCCACCTCTGTAGCTCAAACTGAAGTGCTCCAAGAGAATAAGATCAAGTTTATAGTCCAAATATTATTATGAGACAATAATATTTGACTTTTCTATTTTTGACAGCCAGTGTAAAAATAGACTTTGATCACTCACACTGTGATCGCTCACACTATGATCACTCACACTTTGATCAAAAATAGAAATCCATCTATTTTTCCCAACTTGACCAATCATCCATAAACAACAACATGCAATCCATAGACATGATCCATATGTCTAAAAATAGACATAGTCTAAAAATAGAATTGCACCAAAAATAGCCTGCGGGTCCACTTAGTGAAGGCGACTCTTTTCACTAAGCTCCATCATCTTGTTGCACTCTCAACAAGCATTTCTTGTTGCACACTTTTCAACAATCCATGGCTCTTTGAAAAGTTTCTCCAGCATTCTTTAAACTGAATGGGAGTTTTCGATAGGCAAAGACGCCCCATGGGCAGATGAAGGTGGTTTTATGCTGGTAGTTGGGTTTTATAGCAATCTGGTTGTAACCTGAGAATCCATCCATGAATGAAAATGATTCACAACTGGCATAGTCGTCGATCATTTGGTCAATGAACGGTGTCAGATAGTTATCCTTAGGACACGTGGTGTTCAAGTCTTGATAGTCGACACATACACGGATGGTTCCTTGTTTTTTATCCACAAGAACCAAATTGGAAACCCATTCCATTAAAGGAATAGGATATATGAAACTAGCATGTAACAATTTTTCTACCTCGGTTTTTATGGCTGTCGTTTTGCGGGGATGGACCGGTCGAAGTCTTTGACGGATAGGTTTTGCATTATCGTAAATCTTGATCTCATGCTTGATAATAGATGGATCTATGTCGGGAATTTCCTCATAAGACCAGGCGAATACATTGCAGAATTCCTTAAATAGGCAGGTGAAGCTTGCAATTTCCTCAAGATTGCAATTGTCTCCAATCTGGATGCTTTCCACGATGCCTATCTTGACTTAAATATCGATGAGAAATGTCTTTGAAATATTTCTGATGTTTCCTTCCGCCTCCATAGTTTGGATGGTCGTATAGGGTGAGGAAACGATTTCTGGTATATTAGGGGACAAGATTTGAAGAAGCATTGTGTTTGAATCAGATATCGAAACATGATGGTGCGAACCCTCCCGAGGTCATCTTTCTAAACTCATGATTTCTCAAATAGCTTCATCCGTAGGTAGGACTTGATTGAGTAGATCGAAAGAAGGAGTGTTTATGGGAGGGGCAGTGGTACCATTGGCTGGAACCAACATGACCAAAGATGTGGATGCAGATTGAATGGCTTGGTAGGCTAATTCGACTAGTGATAGTGGCATTTGTTCTCCATATGTGTCAAGGTCTGAAGGACCATGTAGGATCCATGGATCAGTTTTTTCATGAGGAATAGATGAAAGCATGTTGACCATCTGTGGAACCTTGGGTGGTTGAAGAGGAAAATGACCCATGACAGAAGAAGCCTTCAATAGACCGGTACCGAGACTAACGTAAGAGTCAGGTACACCACCTACTAGGGGTATGGAGCCGCTTGGTAATGGGGAATAATCAGGGGTGCAGAAAGAGAGCTGATCTACTGTAACTACCTTTCCATCCAATGGAAATAGGATGATGTGAAAGACAGTAGATACGATGGCCATCATGGAATATGTCCAACTGCGACCCAGTAAGAGATTATAGTCGAGTTTTTTATCAACGACTTCTATGTCCACTGTTACCGTTTTCCCATACAAAGTGATGGGGTAGCTAGCTAGGTAACATTTTGGGATGAAAGTGTGGCTGTCAAAAGCTTTAAGGGAATTCGATGGCAGGGATAGGGTTGGAGAACCCAGGGCGAGCCAACATGAAGCCGACATGACGCAGGTAGAAGCACCTTCGTCGATGACAGTTCTGTGTATACCTTTACCTTTTGAAAAGATTTTCACCTGAAATGCAAGCTGGTGGGAAAGGGGAGGTTTACACTTTTCCATGTCAAAAACTACAAGCATGGAATCCTATGGGTCGATACCACCAATAGCCAAAAGCAAAGCTTTCCTTTGTGCTGGGCATGTTTGTAATACTTTGAGTGCTGACATAGCCGATGGTGCTTGCGCCAAGTCTTCTACAATGCTGTAGTTTTGGGTGGCATGTGCATATGTATTATGCGTTGTGCATTGAAGTGCCCCTTTGGGGGGGTGAATTACAAGGTTAGCAACCAGCCTTTCGATATGCAAATCGTTGGGTGGCGATGGGTTTTTACTTGAGGAAGGTTCCTCTGCATGAGTGACAGGAGCTCTATAAGGTTTGGCTCTTATTTGTAGATCTACTCTTTCAAAGGTGTAAACGGTAGAAGATCCTTCACTAGCTGAAGGATGTTACAAACCATCGTTGCCCCCTTGTGGGGGTTGGGGTTGGTTTGCAATAAGATTTTGCTGCTGCTAAGTAGGAAAAGGATTTTTGAGGACAACGGGGGTCCTACCAGTATCATTTTTACCAATGTATTATGTGCATTCTTGAAGACACGAACAACGATAGGTCATGTGGTCTTCAGAACAATTTTTGCAAGGAAATCTGGCGGGTTTATCCTTTTCATCGTCAGGAGGTGCAACGGTCTTCTGTTTTGGGTTTGGTTCCTTTTTTTACTGCTCCTCAGAAGGAGCAATCGTTTTCTTATTCTTCTTGTTCTTACCACTGGGTTTTTGTGTAGACTACACAGAGTTTATCGTTGTGGTAGGAAGAGCAGTCGATTTGGTAGAGGGGTCCACTGACATCTGGGCAATGTGACCGCTGAGTTGTTTTACAACATCCCCAGAGGTTGCACCAACAATCCCATCGACATGCACTCCGGGGTGCTGAGTAGCGGAAACATTGGAGTTACGAGGGGCATTGGGGATTATGTCGTAAAGAGTGTCAGACTACGAATATATCAGATCTAAGTGTTGGGCACGACATATGGATTGGTCTTCTGTGACCGCACCACCTAAAGCGACATCTTTAGTGATTTGTAGGAGTAAGGACTTGCAGAACTAGTCTGCTAAGAGATAGTCTGGGAGGGGGGCTTTGACTAACCTCTGCCTACATCTCCATTTATGTATATGATCGGAGATGTGGGTGGCGGTATCCTGATGTAATGAAGTGAGGAGCTCTGTCCTAGTCTCATAGAGGATAGGTAGCTGGAAGTTCTTTAGGAATTCCATCACTAAAGTGTCGAAGGTGTTTACTGACGTGTGTGGTAACTCAATGTACCATTTAGCTACGTTGCCAGTGAGGGTGCGGGGAAAAAGACATAATGGGACACTATCACCCACCATGGAGTTTGAAACACACCAAATATGGTAGTTGGTGATATGGGTGCCCGGATCCTACCCTTGCTTTCCTTCGAACTTGGGAATGTTCGTTGGTATTTTATGTGAGATCGACGACCAAATTAAGTTGTGGTAGATGGGATCATTTATGAGTTTGTACAAGTCGGGTATATCCATTGTTGCCAAGAAAGGCAGAGAGTTTGGTGTCCTCGACTCAGACCATGGCAATGACATATGACTTGAGGAGCCTTGTGCTCCTCCCATCGTTTGAGTCCCAATATTATACATTGGTTGCGTGGTATAGTAGTTGCCTTAAGGTATGGCATTGTAGTGTGGATTTCCATGGGGATTTTGATAATGGGGTATAGAATTTCCCCTAGGGTAAGCGATGCCCCCTTGACTCATTTGAATTTGTGAGTAGGGTACCCCCATGGAATGGTTGGGACCTCCTTGAGGATTCCCACCCGTCACAGAACTAACCATTTATCCTTGATTGACATAAGGAACACTCATGTCAATTAGCAACTGACCATGCATACCTGAGAATGGAGGGTGAACTATCACGTTCCCTACCCACATGTGCATATTGGGAATGCCCCTAGATACTTGAATCTGGGGGTTTGAACTTTACAATGGCGGTCGACCATATTGTTGGTCAATGGGAACAGTGCCCGTACGCCATATTGAGTGTTATAGGCAGCGTTGTATGTGGCACTTGTCGAAGGTATGCAGTTTGACACTAAAGGGGTGGAACCCGAAATTAGCTGGGTTCCACTTGTAGAGGGTGTCATGTGAGTGGTTGTACCTGGGACAAATGGGATAGCGGGGTTCACCATCAACAGTGTTGTGGTGACTGTCGATTGGGGAAGTGGTGGAGGACCAAAAGTGTCCGCAAAGTTCCGCGACTGGTTAGTCATCGACGAGATGGATGGAAATGATCCAACTACAGAAGCAGGAATTACAAGTACCATGGGAGCCAAAATTGGGTCCAATGGATTCGTGAGCAGAGGATTAAAGTGCAGAAGAAATCCTCTGGCAAACTTGAATCATTGGTTGTCCAAACAGATTACATGTGAGATCTGGGAGACTGATTCCCCAAAGATGGGGAATTCAGTTAACTGGAAATCAGCGGATCTTCCACAGTGAGTGGAGGAAGTCCTATCAATCGTCTAGATTGATGACAAGGGCTGGATGTAGCCACAGTGACCCTTATTTTTTATAAATAAATGTTATCGTGATATTTGTTAAAGTCTCAAAATGATAACACTCAGGTGCCTAAAAAAGTATAAAAAATACACTAAGTTGATCAATCAGCAAACAGAGGGAAATGACCTTTTCTGATAAACACCGTTCACTGGAGATGAAACCCAATATCTTAATGAATAATAGAGAAGTCTAGCAAGATGTACAATTACAGTTACTCTAGAGCTTCACCCGAACCTCAGATTGAGGGGCCAAGTAATCTCATGAAGACAAGCACCCTCCCAAAAACTAAAGACATAGTAGGTCCGTCTGTGTTAGGTACCAGGGCAGCCCGTTGTTATAGACATTTTTGTGCCTTACAGCGTTGAGCATGAAATGTCCATAATCTAAGGGATCCAAAGTCCCTAAACATGTTGTTCCTACCCCTAGAGGAACAAGGCTAACAAACCATAGCAATTCACAGAAGTTCTCCACCAGAAACTACTCAAAAACAAGTCAATTCAGGATCATTTCAGTGGCTACACTAGCTGTTTGCGCTGAATGTCAAAGCCAACACTGGCTACCTGCGTTGAATGTCAACTGGAACACTAGCTACCTGTGCTGAACGAGAATGGACAAGTGGCAGGCTCATTTCTCAAGGTGTCAAAACCCACGAAGCTTCCAAAATGACACTTGCCTCAGGGAATTCGACTGGTGATGAGTAAGAGGTTCCAAATCTCCAAGTGGAAGCAAGAACCTCCAAGTGGACTCAAGGACTAACAGAGGGAGAGGACACTAGTCAGATCTCAAGCTGACTCATCCTCTCTCCAAACATCTATATATGGATCTCTCCTCCATGAGATCTAGAGGCTGGAATTTTGTTATTGCAAAGAATTGCTGTTGGTTTGAGACTGGAATCATTGGGTGCTTAGTGCTTTGAAGGGGCTGAAGATAGGAATTCCATTTGCTGGGAAGGAGATGCTGGATTGGAGCCCTCTGGGTTGTATCTCTTCCTGAACCTTGTTATTCATCAATAAATCTATCTTGGTTTCTCCTATATGCTGATGTATTTTGATGTATGAATGTATCAGTGTATTTGGTTTATTCCTAATCCTAAACTAGTTATGAATGTGAACATCTATCTTTGTGTAGTGTTCTTCTCTTGTCTCAAGTAGTTGTTCTCTTGTTGCAAGTAGTTGTTCTCTTGTGATCTTGCAGGAAGTTGAAGCTGGATAAGCAAGAAGGCAAGTAGTTGTGAACACCCAAAGAGAAGAGAGACCGGATCGAGGGACAAACGGAAGACACCGGTAAGTCTATTGATCTCTCTTCTTTCGCATTTCATAAAGGAAGAAACCAGAATAGCTGTACTCGTTTGTTGCTAAGGCACTGTCACACCTTAGGTGGATAGGATCGTCCTGCATAGGCATTTTTCCCCACAACAAATTTGCGACTCCATTGGGGAGATCTGTTTATTCATTTTATTTGTGTTTCTATCATTGTTTGTTTCATAGACTTGACAGCAACAATCGAACTGCATCTTTCCCGGATGCAAAGTAGAGAATTGTTGCCTTGATCCAATTACTGGACTTGTCTATGATCTTAACAATGGATTCACAAATGATTTGATGATCTTTGTGATAGATCTTAGTAGCCCCTCAAAGCATCCCTTTGATTACACCTTGCTTGTTACTTTTATTTGGCCTAAAACAGTGAATTAAGTAGCAATCTGTGACCCAGAAACAGTGGGAAACGAGAGTTTCTCCTTCAACGCAGACCCAGTGAAGGGATTCTGCATTTCAACGCAGGTCCCGTGAAGGCTACCTGCGTGGAATGTCAAAACCCCTGTGTTGAGGTTGCGCTGAACCAGTTTGTCCTTGTGCAGCTGGGGTTCTCTGCTCTGTTTTGCCTTGTTTTGATCTCTGATTTTTGCAGCCTGTAACCAGCATAGGTACTAGTCTGATAACTCCTTTTCTCTGCTTAGATTCCGCCTCCTTTTGTACAAAAAGATTGTGAATGTTTTTATGTGTTTGTGGCATCATTTGCAGTTTTCCTTTGCATGACTGAAATAATCATCCTGTAGCCCTTGATTAAGATCTGTTGATTGTGATCTTAGAACAGAGTTCATTGGCTGTTTGCAGATTGATTATACATTTACTTTTGATTATTGGTTTGAGTTTGTCTCTTTTAAGTGTCAAAACAAGTATTCATTTCGAAAATCGTTAAGTGTTGTAATCTCTTCTACCCTCTCTAATTTCGAAAAAGTAAACTTGTTTGTATTTGTCATTTAAAAGCAAATTCAAAGTTGTACAAAAAACTTTCTTTGTAGGCATCAATACTAAGAAAGCAGAAAACAAACACCTGCATTGTGCATTTGCATTTGATAGTTTGCATGATTGATTTAGGAAAAGTGCATTAGAGTGTGCTGATTGCTCTTTGAGAAAAGATGGTGTCTTTCTTTTCCCTTAGTAGCTAGGATTTTCAAAGTTGAAAAGATATAAAGCTTACTTATCATCTTTAGACTGCATTTAGGAATTTGTATCATACATCTCGTGGTGAACCCTGAAAGGCAAACTTTAAAAAGATCAACCTAAAATAAATTGAATGAACTTAACAACGCTTTGTAACATAACGCACAACACAGAGGTCTAGGCTAGAGACGTGTTCCGGCGTCGTTAAGCCTGGTGACTGTCGATCTCGTGGATGGTGGGTGATTCCTCCTGAGGGACGATAGCGCCAGTACGGATTGTGCTCCCACGTACCGTCGCGTATATATTGGGAGACCCCTATAGGCATAAAACCTTTATTCTTAGGAAGCCGTGTCGACCGCCCTACTGATCGCAATGCACTAAACACAGCATTCAAGAAGACCGACCGCCCGTACCCTAAAAAGTATTCTGCGGTTTTGCGAAAAGTTTGGCACACCCTCTGCCTAGAACTCTAGAGCAGTTTCTTTTGGCCTTTTTCAGACTCTATAATGGAAAAATTCCATCCGAGCATTTGTCACTTCGGGCTCGTTAAAACATCGAAGGAGACTAGAGTCATCTTTAGCTTTTTCTCGACTCTTTAAAATTGAAAAAGCAAGTTGTGTCCAAGCGTCGTTAAAATTTATTTTAAATGGAATAATCATCACCCTTCCCTTGTTGATCTTCGAAGTTAGTCTACCTTCATCACAAAGTTCTTGTAAAATCGCTAGAAAATCTTTTGGATAGACTAAATATGTCTGAACAACCGTCGACATCCAGGACTGTGTCATCCGACACAGCAGTGGCAGAGCCTCCTGCCGCTACTCCAACGATGTTCGCTGGTATACCATCTGTCCCGGCAAATTGTCAACAACAAGCTGGAGTCCAGTCAGAGACTGTTTCGACGACATGGTTAGTTCCTATTTCTTCATCCGGATTATCATCTGGTATTTATTATGTTGAAACTCAACAAATTGATCCAATGTGTCTTCAAAGGCCAATCTACCAATTAAGTACTGGATTGCCGCCATATGGAGGGCAGTATGCCTTTTCATTGTCCCCCCCCGGAGAACAACCATATGGGAGTTTACAACAAAGTTCAGGTCAAACTGGAATTACATCCAGCGGATGGGTACCGATACTGCCTCAGCAACCAAGGGTTGCATATTCAATGCAACCAGTCCACCCTGTGTCGAATGTTGCCACTATACCTGGTATGGTGATTGCGTCGCAAGTACAAGCGCTACCTATTGTATGTCAACCCCAAGTTTCTCAGGTTGCCATACAACAACCTCTTGTCTCGACAACTCAATCACAACCTCCGGTTAGTGCCTCCTCATCTGGAGCGACTCAGGCTCAAACAAGTACTGTGACTCCTCATCTTGGTCAATCATCCAGTATTGGTCAACAGCAAATGGTTCAACAACCAGAGCTGGTTCAAACTCAACAACCCCCATTCCAGCAATCATATCAAGGACCTGAGCAACAAGTCTTTGTAAGTAATGGGCAATCGCATTTCCAAAGCAGTAATCAACAACCATATTATAATGGTTATGCCCATCAACCTTGTCAAAGTTGCCCGCATCAAATACATTATGCTGGTATGCAAAGACCCACTGCTCAGGCGATTCCATCTTATCCTGGGTATGCTTCGCCTAACCTGAATCAATAGTTGCCCTTTATAGCAACTCTAGAATTACCAGATCTAAACCGGCTGACGAATGATCCAATTGCTTATGCCCCTTGGTGGCCAGCGATTCCGCATAAACTTCCGTCAGATATTCCTAAATTTAATGGAAATTCGGGTGAAGATCCGTCGAATCATGTGATGACATTTCATCTGTGGTGTTCATCGAACACCCTGAATGATGATTCGATAAGACTTCACCTTTTTCAGAGGATGTTAACTGGTCCAGCGGAAAAATGGTATATTGAATTGCCTAGAGCTTCATTCAACAACTTCAGTACCTTAGCCACGAATTTCTTAACCCATTTTCAATTACCGATAAGGTATGAAACGGGAACGAAACTCCTAACCAACTTCAAACAGACAATGGCCACTCACATATCTGATCATATACATGAGTGGCAACGTCGTCGTAGGATGGTAAAAACGTACATTCCCGATCAGCTATTAGCTGAATTGTTTATCAAATCCTTACTTCCTACAATCACGGAAGATGTGGCAAAGGGGGGAGTCGTAACGGAAGAGCAAGTCATCGCTCGTGCGCAATATCTGGACTTGGTCTATACTCAGTCTGGCATGCTCTACGACAAAATACCTGACGCCCCTAGACCGGAATTCTCAATTCCTCCTCCTCCTAAATCAAACAATGACTCTCATGCCATTGATGGCGTGATTGGCACGACAGACACGAAATCAACAAAGGTTACATCTAAAAGGGCCCGTAAGATTTCTAGTCAAAATGCAAATGAGGAACTTCTTGCCTCGGATGTAAATGCCGCGTCGACCGACAAGGGAAAACAATAGAAGCAACCAGGGGGCAAGAAGAAAAAGAAAGGGAGAAAAAGGAAACCCCTTGCGGGGTGTCATATATGCGATGAGGATCATTGGACGAGAGATTGTCCACATATAGCTGAAGTTAAGAAACTCTTTAAGAGTTCCAAAACCTCAGCAGTATTGACTGATCCGTTTCCAAACCCGGGTACCAAATTGGTTGCTAATCAAAATGCTTCCCGATCCCAAGTGCTTATGTTTTCTATCTCAAAGCAGCAAAATGATGCTTTGGCAAGGAATAAAGATTACGGGAATCCATAGGTGTCGAATAACAAGGCTAATGAACAACCTAGTAGTTCGACAACAACTTTGACCAAAGTTGTGCCACCCACCATTCCTGAACAAATGATAAAGTCGCCAAAGGGAGTAGTGTACAAGTCGACATTTAATCCTCGTGCAAAAATAGCATAGAATTATAATATAATAGAGGACCTGGCCCAATCGCCGTCCGCTATGTCAACGCTTGAGGTACCGCAAAATTGCCTCTCCCAAGAGCAAGCTTTATTATCAGCAATAGGTGGGATTGACCGAATGGATTCCAATCTTGTGGCCTTTAATCATAAAGGATACGATCCTCAGTTACCAGCACAACTAGCTTTCCTTATTCAAGTGAAAGCCCTCAACAAAACTGTTCATCGAACAATTATTGATGAGGGGGCATCTACGTGTATTATGTCGATGAGTTGCTGGAAGAATTTAGGCTCACCACCCTTGTCAAGATCGTCAACGACGTTAAAAGCATTTGATGGACGATCATACACTCCATACGGGATTTTAAGTAACTTGCAAGTTGAACTAGGGGGCAAAACAATAGGAATTGATGTTGAAGTAATTGATGGAAACCTCGATTACAACATCCTACTGGGAAGGCCCTGGATATATGCCATGGCCGCAGTTGTGTCGACCTACTTCAGGAAGATTGCATTTCCCTTTCAAGGAGGAATTACAGTCGTCGACCAACAAACTTTCCTCCCCGACAGTTCACAAGTTACGGGAAGCATTCCAATGATCCATGGAAGCAATCATTTGCTTCAAAATATTGGAGTAGGTCTGCTAAAAGACCCTGCCTTAATGGGTACTTTTGCCCTACCGCCTGCAAGTAATCTGGCAGAAGTGGCCACAGTGGAAACCTACAATATGAAATCTTCTATATCTAATGGATTCGGAAGATTCTTAAACATTTTGTCAGCGTGGATCATCGCCCTAATAGAAATACTGTAAATACAGTCGGCTCCGAGGACGGTTCTAATCTCGTGTCAACCTCGTTAAAAAATGAAACAAGGAGTCATGAGGATAGTTCTTTTACTGTGTCAACCTCATTAAAAAATGAAACAATCTCCTTTCCAAATCTCAAAGGTAAACCTTCATTCCAACCACCAAGTTGAATGCAATGAAGCTTGGGGGGCATGCACCTCGATTTGTGTTATTATGCTGGGGGCATGCAAACTTATCAAACGAGCAGTTTTAGCACACAGTTCATGCTCGTTAAAAAATAAACGCAAGATCCGAGCAGTTTTAGCACATAGTTCATGCTCTTTAAAAAATAAACATAAGATCGAGCAAATGTTTCCACCCGCGTTTAAGCTCGTTAAAAAATGAACTATCCCGGTAAATAACCACTGTGAATGTAATATCATCAGCCATTAAAGCCTTGGTCGTGTTTGCACCGTCACCTCCACTTTTCATTTGGCCGATCGTTCACCTCCATATGATTATTTACCCATTTTGAGGAACAGCTGCGAAGAGTGATTACACCTAGCCATCCTTGTGACACTGCCGTGATTGGAAAATTCCAACCTGTACCTGGAATCAGCTGCTAACCCTGTTTATCACTCGTTCCTCAAAAGACGAGTCTTCTTTAAGCTCTTTTCAACTAACTCGTAAAATATGAGAAGATTGCCGATTTTTGGCCTTCCAGCTCGATAAAGTGACCGGAAGAGCTATCCCTCCTCTAGATTTTAATCTTTTTGGACCTGAGGGATTATTGCACAAAAAGATCGAGTGCTTATTTTGTTCGGCTCGTTAAAACTATCGAAAACTCATCCCTTCTGTATTGTTTTATACTTTTTCGGACTTAAGGGATTAGATGATGAAAAAGGACTTTTGGAGTTAACTTTGTGTACCTTTTCAGACTCTCTAAAAATGAAAAGGACCGAGTTATCCTTGTCCTTAGACTCTTTAAAATCATTAAATAGCGACAAACTTGTCTTTAGACGAGAACGAGTTTCACCATCGCTAGGCTCGTTAAAACGTAGCGATGGGCTTGCCCGAAGGGCAGGTTATAGAACAAGCATATGTTATCCTCCTCAAGCTTGACAAAAATAAAGAGGTACTGGTCAGCAATGACTGGGGAAAAATTGGGAGAAACTAAAGAAAACTTTGATGGTTCCAAGTCGCTCTTGAACATGACACTTTTCCTCCGTACCACAATCGGGTTGGGTTGTTTCATTCACCAGTCACATCCATGGTCTCGCCATACCATCCATATTTGGGGTAATGCTACTGATCCATTGTATCAGTGTCGCCATATGTTCAAGAGAAGTCGCTCAGAAAAGTCAACCGTGTCCCATCCACTGCCATACATTATCCTTCATCCTTTCATGACCGCCACCCTGAATCATATGTCACAGATCGTTTTCACCTCCATTAAAGTCATTAGCTCCATTCCGTGTCACTGATGTGGGATTCATTAAGGCCCTCCTTTGACGGATCGCTTCTTGTCGACATCAGCTCATTATCCAAGAAGTTGATCTAGGAACAACCCCTTCAGTACTTTGAAGCTTGCATGCCACAATGGCAAGTTTCTCACTTCCGGCGATAGGTATACATCAATGACCTTCGACCGAAAGATTTTGCGTGATGTTCGACGCCAAGGCCTTTATTCACATCACGTGAATTGTACTGCAGTACCTTGAGGGTCATTATCATTATCGGTGATTCCTCTCGCGCTTGTTAACGGTTTACATCATTGACCGGTAATCAAGCGATGTCTTTCCATGTTTGACTTCAGAACAATTCTCACATGGATCGACTTGTACTTAGAGTGAAGATCGAACGAGTTTGAATACCCCGGATCTAGTTTCATCCATCCGGGCTGCGATATATATTCAAGAAAAATAAAGACATTGACATGTACATCATTGCAGCAGATAATCATCCTACTCAAAGGATGATAATTTCATCAAAATTATCAGTCTACCATCAGACGATTGTCTGTTCTATGTATAGAAAAATGAATTTATAAAACTGAGCATGGGAATGCCTGCCTCAGCTAGATCATGAAAGCAGTATGAAAAATAATGTATTGTATTGTATCTTATTACAGGTCTCCTCCCAGCATTGGATGAACTTCGGACCCCCCTGATAAAGCATTTCGCCCGATAAACAACCTCATACTTTAGGGGGCAACTGTTATAGACATTTTTGTGCCTTACAGCATTGAGCATGAAATGTCCATAATCTAAGGGATCCAAAGTCCCTAAACATGTTGTTCCTACCCCTAGAGGAACAAGGCTAACAAACCACAGCAATTCACAGAAGTTCTCCACCAGAAACTGCTCAAAAACAAGTCAATTCAGGATCATTTCAGTGGCTACATTAGCTGTTTGCGCTGAATGTCAAAGCCAACACTGGCTACCTGCGTTGAATGTCAACTGGAACACTAGCTACTTGCACTGAACGAGAATGGACAAGTGGCAGGCTCATTTCTCAAGGTGTCAAAACCTAGGAAGCTTCCAAAATGACACTTGCCTCAGGGAATTCGACTGGTGATGAGTAAGAGGTTCCAAATCTCCAAGTGGAAGCAAGAACCTCCAAGTGGACTCAAGAACTGACAGAGGGAGAGGACACTAGTCAGATCTCAAGCTGACTCATCCTCTCTCCAAACATCTATATATGGATCTCTCCTCCATGAGATCTAGAGGCTGGAATTTTGTTATTGCAAAGAATTGCTGTTGGTTTGAGACTGGAATCATTGGGTGCTTAGTGCTTTGAAGGGGTTGAAGATAGGAATTCCATTTGCTGGGAAGGAGATGCTGGATTGGAGCCCTCTGGGTTGTATCTCTTCCTGAACCTTGTTATTCATCAATAAAGCTATCTTGGTTTCTCCTATATGCTGATGTATTTTGATGTATGAATGTGTTAGTGTATTTGGTTTATTCATAATCCTAAACTAGTTATGAATGTGAACATCTGCCTTTGTGTAGTGTTCTTCTCTTGTCTCAAGTAGTTGTTCTCTTGTCGCAAGTAGCTGTTCTCTTGTGATCTTGTAGGAAGTTGAAGCTGGATAAGCAAGAAGGCAAGTAGCTTTGAACACCCAAAGAGAAGAGAGACCGGATCGAGGGACAAACGGAAGACACCGATAAGTCTATTGATCTCTCTTCTTTCGCATTTCATAAAGGAAGAAACCAGAATAACTGTACTCATTTGTTGCTAAGGAACTGTCACACCTTAGGTGGATAGGATCGTCCTGCATAGGTATTTTTCCCCACAACACCCGCCCCAGTCACCTTGTGTAAGTACCTAAAAGTTTGGCCACTTAGGATACCTCAAATCACAGACACCACAGGGGGGGACATAGTCGCAGACAGTACGTTGTGTGGGCAGGAAACCTAAGTCGCCGACTCAGCTCCGAAATACCCGAAGGGATCCCCAATACATAGAATACTGAAAGGAGTTGTAAGAGAAGGCGAGCTACCTTCACTTACAATCCAATGTTGTCTCGTATTTAGCTCCACTTTTACTGGAGTGGTCCTAGTAGTATGAGTGCCGAAGGAATTTTCTCTCTTTTAATGACACTAGTTTGGTTTTCGATGTTGGGCATTTTACTCACACTGCCTATCCCAAGATCCTAGCATGAACTAATGTTTTTTTTCTCAATAAAGAGTTACTAATTGATTTTAGGTAAATTTTGTGTACTTTTTTATTGTCTTCAGTAGGGGAGTTGACGTATGAAATGTGATGAGACTCTGACTCAATAAATCATACACCAGACAATCCTTAAAAAAAAAATCAATTCGATGAAAACATGTTGTATTCTACAGGTGAGAGTCTTTCACATATTCATATTCTTTCCATGCATATTAGTCATTTAACACATGTATAGCCAATGGAAATATTTCCAATGTTTTCTTAACAACTACCTGAAACCAAAAATAGAGCAGCTTTTAACCAGCTAAACAGAAGAATGAATAAAAAAATGTGGATGTTTCTTTCATAAAAGATGCTTTTAAGAAAGAAAAACTAAACTTTTTTCCTAAAAAAAAAACTTTTAGGACACCTATTTTGCTGACAAAATGCAGTAACAAATCCTCTTTCAGTCCATGAGTAGGCTTCCTATCCCTTTTGGTTTGCAGACACAGCTAGAAATCAAGGTTTTGGGAGACTAATGCTCTGTAGCAGTGACCACAGAGAGTTAATAGGTCCACTAACACTCCCTGTGAGCAAACACAGTGCTTTATAAAGCATTGTGTAGTCTGCTAACCTGCATTAGTGTGGGAAAATAGTCAAAAATAGGGCTTCTTAGATCAGATTCAGTGATGAATACATGTAGGCAAGATGCAGCAAGGTTTTTGGTGGGTCAGAAAGGGAATGCAGAAGTATAGGGAGCTCTTAGAAGGAGGAGAGAACTTAGATTTTTTCAGGTAAACCTGGAACTAGATGTATAGTCCCCAGTGGAGTCACCAATTCTGCTATAGGATAAAATGCATGGTGTATGGAGAATGAAGATACCCTCAAAGGTCTTCCTTTGACCTTTGGCATAATGTAAGATTATCTGCAACTGTCATGAAGTTACATGCATGTTCATAAAAAATGACTAACTATCAAAGTAGGAGAAGCAGATTACCTCAAGCCTCCATGTAGATTTGCACGAGAGAACAATGCAGCTAGGTGGAAGTCCCCTGAGACGGATCCAGATCAAGTCCTGCACAGAGAAGAGACAAGCATAATCACAACATACAACTCTAATAACTAATACATGAATACATAAAACAACATCTAGTTACACATAACTAAGCTACTCATGCTAAAAGATATTGGACAAAAAACTGAATGAATGATAGTACCAACACCATGGAGTAGACAATACAATTGCAGTTCCATATTAATGTTGGAAGAGTGATTACAACCATCTGTTGTATCAGCCTTCCCTTACCCCTCTAGCTTCTCTCTCTCTCCCTTCTTTCCAACTTCTTAAGATTTGAGACAATGCTCAACAATCAAGTATGTTATCCTTTCAAATGCTCTGACCTCTATCACCATAGCCCTAGCTTTGCTTATGTAGCAATTGAGTTAGTGTTTCCAAGCTCCTCCTTGAGTTCCCTAGGGTTAAAGCAATGAAGTTGCCATGCTTTTCATCTCTTTCCCATTTGCCTCCTTCTTTAGGATTAGAAATCCTCCAAATAGGTTGAATTTGGACGTTTCCTTGCTTTTCTTGAGTAATTTTAGGAACAAATATCTAGATATTTGAGTCAATTCATTCCTTTGATCCTTAGAACTTCATTCGGATTCACTAACGTTGTTCCCATACTAGTAACTTGAGTTAGTAAGGTCACTAACGCACCCTTAGGCTTGCAGAGAAGCTTTGTAAAGCAGGTTGTCAATGCATAGCCAGCGTTAGTGTGGAAACAAGGCATGTGATCTTGGTCTTTGCTTTAGCTATCATATCTTTCCCCTCTGAATTGATGAGAAGGTCAATTTTTTGTATAACAATATACCACAAAAGTATCACATAAACATAGATGTCATCCAATTACGTCTTATTATGCCTTCCTCTTTCTTATTTATCACCATATATACTATTACATGTTGGTGGGTTGAGTTACTTCATTGTTTGGGTTTGGAAATTGTGGTACAATTAGTTGAGTGGGAGTGGATCTTTGAGATGGATTTGGTTGGGGTTGTGTTCGTGATGTAGATAGATGGTATGGATAACATGGAGTTGGGTATGGAGGATATTGAGGATATTGTAGATTTCTCCCATAAGGTTCTTACCAATCTTGTTCCCAAGATTGGTTTTTAGGTTGAGATGAACAAGGTTTCCAAGGAAAGAGTGTGTTCCAATTACTTTGAGACGGATGTGCATAACCTTGAAATTGTGAATTACATTCTCGTATCGTATCAGGCTGACTAGGCTGACATGGTATTCTTTGAGCTGCATGACATAGTTTCTTTGGTGATTGACTTGCTTCATTATCCTCTTGGTAAATTCCTTCAACCATGGTAATGATGGGAAATATTTAGTAGCATGTGATTCTGCATAGATAACAAAAATATCAACATCCTCTTTTTTCTCATTTTTACATTCTTAACATTTCTACTTGTTCACTTAGATTGGTAAGAATTTATGTTTTAAATTTATCAATCAAATTTCCGAGTTTAACTTGACTTATCGATCTTGATGTTGATTTACTTACTATTTCCCTTCCTCTTGATATGTGTTTGCATGTTTCACAAATTTCTTCAAATGATAATTGGTATACATCACTGTTACTCATGAGATAGAGGAGATCAATCCACTCATCACTAATTGTTCTAAGTAAGAGGTTTTTTAGTGAGTCAAATCCTAAATAATGTAATTTTTTTCTCTTAACATTATACATGAATATCTTTATTAGATCCCCAAGGGTCTCATTTTCTTTTGGAATCATTACAAAGATTTATTATTTAAGATCATGATATTTTTATTTTTATAGAAATATATCTTTCATATCATTCCATGACCTTATTGAATTAGTACCTAAACTCATGAACCATTTAAGAGATCTATCCTTTAATGTTACCATAAATAGTCTCAATTTTTGAGTGTTTAGAAGTAACCATAAGATATACAAAGGATTTAAAATTCAAAGAGAAAGGTTTCCAGATCCTCTGACCTCATACCATGGAAGTTGGGAAGGAAAGATGGAGGGATGTTCTTCATTGTCATCATCTTCATCCATTTCTTCTGCCTTCTCTGCAACCTCTTCTTCTTCTACCTGCAAAAGTGGACGGTGATGTGGTTCTTATTGTACCATGTGATCAAATGGGGGGTTTGGTGTTGGAGAAGTATTTTTTTTAATAAGAATACTAATGCAATGAAATTTTTCTATATTTTAATGGAAATATGCCTAATGAAATTTTTAATCCTGTAGAAAGTAAAAGAAATGAATCAAATATGGAATAAACCAATGCATACTTTGACAACTCCTCAACAACGACACCAAAATGTGATGAACCTCAGTATTGCAACAAGAATGTTGCAACTCCCAAGGCTACCAACCTAAATTATCAACCTAGGGTTCGTACAAACTTAAGAGTTGTCGACACTATATGTGAAACATAATTTTCATCATTATTTCATTGATATGATGTAATGGAGTGAATTTCATGAAATCAAAGCCTAAAATAATTATAGAAATGAAATTTTACTCCATTTGCAAGAAATGCAAATGCTACTTGCTCAAATGTAAACACTAATACTAATTGAAATAAGGTAAAGGTTATGCCATTTGTAGGAATGAAAAGTACTTTTATATTTGCATAATCTAAACCATATGGTACTTGCAACAATGTGAATCCTTAGTCTAATTGTAGAATGTGAAAAGTTGCATTGAAAAGAAACTAATCCCATGCAAGAACAACAATTTGTAATTGAAATCCTAAGAGCATGAATTCAAAGAAATAGGCCTAATATTCTTTGTAAAAAGGAAAGTTGTAAGTGGTATTTATTCTTCCCTAATCATGGATTTATAGAATGGGGGTAATTATTCAATCCTAAGAGACAAAAAACAATATTTTAGAGCAAATCTGGTCAAGTTTACACGTGCTACAGGAGTGTTATAGGAGGTTCTACATGATGTCATGTTTTTATATAAGAGGAGATAACTTGTTGAATGCCCAAGTAAATAAAATGAAAATTGGATGGGATTTTATTATTATTATGTAGGATTTCTTAGGACTCCATTCCAAGTGGGATCAATCCAAAATACCCTTGTTAACACATGCTAAAAAATAGCTGAAATTGCCACTCTAAAAATTGGAAATTCAAGAACTAGTGAGCTAGTTAACATACCAAATTCCTAACCTAATCAAGTGAAAATTCTATGGGGTAAATTTTTTTATTAACTTGAATTTTTTTATGACCAAATAAAAGTGGAATTAACTCATATGAAGCTCATTAACATGATCTAAAAAATATTAGAAAATTAGTACTATTTGTCTACAAGGGATTTCTATAAATTCTATATTTTTGAACTAGTAGACCAATCCAAGTAGCTCAATGATGAATATGAATTTTCAAATTTGTTCTAAGGCTACATCATGGTTTTGTACAAATTCCTTGTAGATTCAAACTACTAATTGTAATATACTAAAACAATAGACTTCAAATCTACTCTACTCATCAATGGAAACAATTAAATGATCGCGAAATCATGAATCATACAATAGAAAGAATTAAATCAACACATTACACAATGATTTCTTGGGGAATGACACAAATAAAACCCCCTTCTATATATATATTACATTATTCAGAAAATATGAGAAGACTACAATGCTTTGCTCAAGCCTAAGCAACCTCTGCACTATCTCTACTTGTCTCACAACTTCCTAGACAAGTCCAGGGCAATACTTAACCAATTTTTTTCTTGCCCAAGTCCCTATTCTCTTGTGTTGTTACCTTGGGAATTATCCCCCTATTAATTAGGGAAATTCCTCAATTGGAATTGCGCAATCCTCATAGGCCTTCCTCTAATTGCATGCACCACTTGTACAATTCATATCATTATACAACTTATAGTACATTGTGCTTGAACTCCAATATCAGCTAGGTAACTCTCAGATATGACATGAATCAGTTAATTATGAGTGAATAATTAGTTTACTAGTTGATCATTGCAGGAAAAACCACACTACACTATAGACAACACCACACTAGTAGAGCTCCCACCAGTTCCTCCAAAAGTTGGAAATAGTTTAACTGAATTTAACTCAATTAAACTGAATTAATTAATCACAACTCAAAATAAACTCAACCAGGGTCCTATAATGTAGGAGAAAATCTACATGACTCAAGTTAGACCCTCAACTTGAATTAACTTAGTTAACTAATATAAGTTGTCATGAGATGTGGAATTACAATTTTATTGCCAATTTAATTCAAGGACAAAATTAAATTAGGATTTTCTTGTTGCATTTTCAACACTCCCTCTCACCAAGAAAGGGATTATCTACTACCTCGATAATGTCTCTATGAAAATTGAATTTGCATCTTGACAAAGAATTTGTCAAAATATCTGCATCATGTTCTTTTGTAGGAATGTACTCCAGCAACATGATTCTCCTCTGCACACAATCTCATAAATGGTGATACCGAATATCGATATGCTTAGACCAATCATGAAAAAATGGATTCTCAGAGAGTTTGATACAATGCTGATTGTCATAGTAAATCACTGTAGGATCCATCTATTGACCAAATAACCCAACAAGTATCTTCCTCATCCATATAGCCCCACAAGTTGCTTGACTAGTAGCCATGTAATCTACTTATGTTGAACTAAGTACAACTGATCTTTGCTTCCTACTATACCAAGAAACTATTGCTAACCCAATACTAAAGATTCCCCCTAATTTTCTCTTCCTGCTGGATGGACTCCCTACCTAATCTACATCTATGAAGCTTTGAAGCTTCTCTCCCTATGTTCATCTTTACCAAATACCAAACTAAGTGGTGCCTCTGAGGTATCTCAACACATGTTTAACTACCTTCCAATAGAGTTTGGTTCGGTTAACCATTGTTTGACTAAGTTGGTTAACTGCATAAAATATGTTCAGTCATGGATTCACCAAATACATAAGTGAACCCACAGGCTTCCTATAAATAGTAGCCTCCACTACTTCCCCTGAAGTAGCATCTTCCTTCCTCCAATTTCTTGCTAGAGGAGACTCCATTGGTTTACTTCTCTCCATGTGGAACTTCTTCAGTATCTCGATGGCATACTTGCCCTGAGCAACAAAAAATTCCTCATCTCCTTTCCATACTTCCATACCAAGGAAATAATGCATGAGCCCCAAGTCCTTCATCTCAAATTCTCTTGTAATATCCTCTTTGAAAGATTTTACCAGATTCTCATCACCTGTTAGAATTAAATCATCGACATATAATACTACAATCAAAAATTTACCTTTTGACCATAATATGGTAAAGGTTCACATCTGCTTCACTTTTGGTGAAGCCCAACCTGGTGAAATAGTTTTCAATCTTAGTGTACCAGGCACGGGGTGCTTATTTCAATCCATACAATGCTCGCTTGAGTCTACACACATGTGACTTTCTGTTGAAGGTCTCAAGTCCTTCCGGCTGCTCAATGTACACCTCTTCCTCCATCACACCATTGATAAATGTTGTCTTCACGTCCGTCTGATGTATCTTCCATCCCATCTGCGATGAAAGTGCTAGAATAAATCTTATTGAAAAGTACCTTGCTACTGGAGCAAAGGTCTCCTTGTAATCAATTCCCTCCACCTGAGAGAACCCTCTGGCCACAAATCTTGCCTTGTGTTTCTCCACACTCCCATATGTTGCTTGCTTTACCTTGTAAAGCCATTTGAAACTCACCATTGAATTGTCTGTTGGTCTTGGGATAACTCCCCAAATAATGTTTTTGATAATAGAGTCATACTCCTCAACCATGGCATCAACCCATATTGGTTTTATCCACTTCTTCTTCGAATTAGGATGGTTTAATCTCTACACTCTCGCTCATGGGATCCATGTAGCTAGTGTACTGATCTAGTGACCTTCTCTTCCTACACTATGATGTGGATGCTCCCACATTCTCTCTAGCATCATGCATCAATATGTTAGCCTCTCTGATGCACTTCCTCCCATCTTTGGATGTCTCTGCATGAGTGGGTGGTTCCACTCTCTTATCCTCTGCATGTGGTTTCTCCACATCATATTGAGGTTCCTCCTTTGGAGCTAAAATATCCTCTTCTCCATGAAGCTTAAGCTCCCTCTCAAGGGAACATCTTATGCCCTTCTCTTCATCGAACTTCACATCTCCACGAACCACTGTCATCCTGTGAGATGGAAGGTACACCTGATAGTTGTGAGGTGTATCAGTGTACCCCACAAATATGCCCAACTCAACTTCTAGTTCTAACTTTTTCCTTGCATCCTTGGTAACATGACAGTAGACTGATGAACCAAAGATCTTGAAGTGTGCCACATCTGGTTTCTTACCTGAAAAATATTCCTCTGGTGTACACATCCTGAGAATCCGATGAGGACTCTTGTTCTTCACATATAGAATTATGTTGCATGCTTCAACCCAGAAGCGCAATTGTAGGCCATGATCATGTAAAATTTCCCATGCGGTTCCCACAATACTTTTGTTCTTCATTTCAGCCACTCCATTCCACTGTGGTTTATGGGTCACTATTAACTCTTGTCGAATGCCTTCTAGCACAAAAGTTATTGAATTCATTTGTCACATATTCTCCATTGTTATCACTCCTAAGAGATTTAACTTTCCTGCCAATATCTTTCTTAACAAGTGCATTAAATTCACAAAATTTAGCGAACATCTAATCTTTCTTCTGCATGAAGAAAATCTAGCACTTATGAGAAAAATCATCTACAAATATTACATAATACCTATGCTTGGTCATGGAGGCTATAGATAATGGTCCACACACATTTTAGTGAACTCTTTCGATGATCGCTTGCGATCGACTATCTATATCATTAAAGGTAGCTTTGGTGTACTTCCCCAATGTACACCCTTTTCATATGTCTCTTTTTTCTAGTGTACCCTTGGGAAGTCTTGTAGAAATTTTTTATATGGTCTTCAAAGATATATGGTGAAAGTGACCCAATATTCTATGCCACAACTCACCGATGTATCAGCTCTACACCTTCTATGCTCTTATGCTCAAAGTAGCACAGTCTTCTACATCTCATTTGTAGACATTCTTCATCGAAACCCTGATTTGATTCACTTTTCTTGAAGCTTTGTGATGAGGGAAAACCTTTCCTTTCATAAATATCACATCATAGCCACGACCCTCCAACATGGCAACTAAAACTGAATTCTTCTTCAAGCCCGAAACATACATGACATCTTTTAATGTGAGAGGAGAACCTGACTCCCTCTAAAACGTAACAATATCGATGTCAATCGACCTATACCTCCCATCATCTCCAATTTAGATGTGAATTTGGAGGTCCTTCTCCTCCAAGTCAATGAAGACTTACTTGTTGCCGATGATATGGAATGAGGCTCCATTATCCAGATACCTCACACCGCCCATCACCGATGTCACCATGGAAGCGATGAGGGTTGAATCTATCTTTAATTGTGAAGTAATAGATTCACCTTCCATTCCTCTTGAGGGCTTCTTGCTACCCTTCGTGTATGGAAACTTTGTGGCATAGTGTCCCAGCTTGCGACAATGAAAAAAATTGATCTTTGGCATGTCCTTCTTCTTGCCGCCCTCACTGGAATTTGATTTAGAATGGTATGAATTCCCTTTCCCTTTCTTCAAATTTCCATCTAAGGAAAAATTCTCCTCATCATCATGCTTGGATGAGGATCCATCTCTGGTGTTCCACCGAATATCTTCTTGCACCAAGTTGGACAAGAAACACTCCCACTCTAGTAGCGTCTCCCTCCCAATTACTGTCTTGGTAGTTATGCTAGCTCTTGGGAAGGCCTAGAAGTGTTAGGATGGCCAAATTGTCTTCAACAATAGTAACATTGACACTTCCAAGATCATCTTGACATTAGGTGAACTTGGTCAAGTACTTTGGTATTGAGTCGCCCTTTTCCATCTTGATTTTCCTAAGCTTATCCTCCAGGATCAGCTTCCCGTGGTCACTGTTGTTTTGACACATGTTTTTGAAGGCTTTCGACATTTCATATAGAGTCTCCTTACCATGGAGGTTCAAGACAATATGATAGCAAACTCATTCTAGGATAATCCTTATTTCCTTTGCAACACATTTTATCCACTCTGCCAGATCTTGAGCATCATTTGGATTAGCAATATATTTTTCTATGAATTCTTTCAGACCTTTGTCCTCCAACACTACCTCCATCCTATCCTTCCAAGCAATATAGTTAGAAATACCCTCAAGGCCATATTCTAGTCATAGTCTATAGAATGACATCCTGCTAGCTCTAAAGTATGATAGTGAAAATTTGATTTCACCTACAAAAGAAAAACTTGTATTCTCCTCTTCTATAGTGATTTCATCTCTGATACCATATAGAAATTCCCTATAGATTCAAACTGCTAATTTTAATATACTAAAACAATAGACTTGAATCTACTCTACTCATCAACAAAAAAATTAAATGATTGCAAAATCACGAAGCATACAAGAGAAATAATTCAATCAACACATTACATAATGACTTCCTGGGGAAATCCATAGCTGAAAATCCCTACTATCTATATATTGCATTAGCTAGAAAATATGAGAAGATTACAATTCTTTTCCAGAGCCCGAGCAACCTCTGCACTATCTCTATCTGTCTCACAACTTATTAGACAAGACCAAGCCAATAATTAACCAATTTTCTACTTTCCCAAGTCCCTATTTCCTTGCGTTGTTCCCTTGGGAATTAACCCCCTATTAATTAGGGAAATTCATCAACTAGAATTGCACAATCCTCATAGGCCTTCCTCTGACTACATGCAGCACCTGTATAATTCGAATGATTATACAAATGATAGTACACTATCCCTGAACTCTAATATCAACTACGTAACTCTTAGATATTACATGCATGAGTTAATTATGAGTGAATCATCAATTTACTCGTTGATCACTAAAGGAAGCACCACACTACACTATAGATAACACCATACTACTAGACCTCCCATTAGTTCCTCCAACATTTGGAACTAGTTTAACTAACTTTAATTCAGTTAGACTGAATTAATTAATTACAACTCAAAATAAACTCAAACAAGACTCCTCTAATGTAGGAGACACTCTACATGACTCAAGTTAGACCCTCAACTCGAATTAACTAAGCCAACTAAGTCAAATTAACTTAGTTAACTAATACAAATTGTCATAAGATGCGGAATTACAATTTTATTCCCAATTTAATTCAAGGACAAAATTAAATTAGGTTTTTCTTATTTTGTTTTCAACATATTGTGACTTTGTAATTAATCTGCAAAATAAGTCACTTCAATCATTTAACCAACGTAACCTACAACAAAAGAGGCATGAATGGTAAATGCAGAAATACAAGATGCAAGTGAAAAAGATATTCAAAGGAAATAAATAAATTGTACAAGAGGGCTCTAAGTCTCTTGGGATGGCCAAGCCTAAGGAAACTCAAAGTCATGTGAAGGAAACCAATCTTTAGAAGCTAAAAATGGCATCAAAATTCATTATTGAATCAATCCCCGTACATCCCTACTAGAAATGAAAGTGGAGCTACTAAAGAACAAGTTTTCTCCACAAGAAGACTAAGAAATGCATGACCTTAGAGAAAAATTCTAATTGGTACTGATAAAAAGTGATGAGGAAGCATTCTCCTTTAAAGGAGGAAACTTCCCCCTCCAAAATCCCTCAAAAAGTGGATCTAGTTCTCAACATTAGCAATTTGCATTAAATGAAAAGGAACACATTCCTAGATTTTCTCAATCACTAGAGCTCCAAAATTTGTGCAATAATTTCATCATATATTTTTCGTTTATTCTCCAATATAGATCCTCTTGTAGTAGGGAGCAAGTCCCTAGATTATGTCCTCCTCCAAATCTTCATAATCTACCCAATATTCTCACAATATTCTACAAAAACAAATAATATTAGGCACAAATATGCAATTTTCTCTAAACCTTCCTAATGAACATATTAAAGCTAAAAATATGTCATCTAATGCATAAAAGTGATGTTTAATGTGTTGAAGGATGGTCAGACGGGCCTTAATTTATGCCTAATTTGGAGGCCCATGAGGACCAAAGGTAAAAAAAAAAACCTTTCTCACTCTCTACGTAGCAGGCCCAACTCCTCTAGCAATTCATTTTACATCCCCATGCATTTTTTTACTCTTCAATTACATTCAGTGGAGGCTCAAAGGTCAAAATGATTTTCTTTCTTTCCAAATAGAAACTATAATCCATTTATTGATGCATTTTTCTTCCTTATTGATTTTTCATTCTTCTAGAGGGTT